>BMAO01015197.1:0-17350 GCA_019973975.1 Trichonephila clavata | reverse complement strand
AAGGGTCCCGTAGACAGAAATTCCAACTCTAAAACGATGAAAGCGCCCTCTTCTGGGAGGGGTGAATGGGCGTTTCTATAGGAAGGGCGAAGTACTCATGAGTACTGGTCTTAATGATCGGAGGTAAATAGTTCCTTCATAAAAGATAAATTATATGCCTTTTTTTCTTAATTTTCAATATTTTCTTGACTTTGAAATAAACATTTTTTTTCAAGCTATTATTTTTCCAAATTTGCATTTACTTGATCCCATATTCTGATGATTATGTTCTGACAGCTGTCAGGATGAAAGAAAATGACGTCACAGAATCATACAAGCCTCTTCTACAACAGTTGAGAGAGGGATTCTAAGTGCAAAGAGAGCTCGAGACAGGAAACTCCCCCCCCCTCTCTTTCGCCTTCTATTTTTGTTCTTGGAGGGTCCAGTTTACAACCAACTGACCCCTCTTTTACTGCCCACCCCATGGCAGTTTTCAATTACATGAAAACTGTGCCTGACATTCTAGTTATACAAAGAAACTGCTTTTTTTAAGCTGTTTCGTTTCTGTTTTGAGAAACATCAGTTTTTCATTTGAATTTTATAAAAATATAAGTTTTAGTTAAGGCAGAAACCTTTATATATATATATATATTTCTGTACATTCAAAACAATTTTCTGTGCTATTCTTCAATATTAAATTGCATCAAAATCCTTTTTTAAACAGTTTAACGACAAGAGAAATTTATAAATTAATTGAATGAATAGTGTAATGCGATTTAAATTATTCTCTTTCCTGAAATATTTAAGGTCAGTTCTTTAGTTCCGATTCAGTTCAATAATTTTATTTAAAAACGGTTTAAGACATGTAACAAAAAAAATCTTATATAAATTTAATAAAGTACAGTGGCGTAACTACCAATGGGCTAGGTGGTGCCGTGCACAGGGGCCCTTGAGCTCAGGGGACCTCGCGCCTTGACCACCAGGCAAGTCGAACTAGCGATAATTTCTCCCATAATTGAGATATAAATATAAAGATTGTTACATAGCTTTAATCATGGCAACTCCGTTGAAAGTAATTTCAAACTTGTAAGGAATCCCCCTAAATTAAAATCCCCTTTGTTTATATTGTGTTGCGAATTTTACGTATTAAAAAAAGTTTATATTATTTTTCATTTTTCTAATTTTTACTTGAAAATAAACATCAAGTTCCATGAAATGTCTTACCATACATCTAAAAAAATCTACACAGGGAGCTATTTCTTGGTCATTTTATTTTTTATAACAATATGATTCATAATAAGCTATTTTCCTGTTTCAATGTTTCGCAATCTGGTATCTGCAACAGACTGATGTAACTTTGACCCCTCCTCTGTTTTTTCGTGTGTTTTATTTTAAATAATTATGATAATTTTGTATTATATTTTCTTGTTTGTGCATATTCTTTTTATCATTTCCTATCTATCACATGTCAAATCGAACCTGGGTAATCACTAAATTCACAAGGAAACTCATATGCATACATGTAAGTAGTTTGTAGCTTTGCTTTCCTATGTTCTGCAGAGCTTGACACAGGGTTGATGTGAATCAGCTTTGTATATGTATATATATAAAATACTCTAATATATTTTTAATTAATAAAACTCCACCAATATTCTCTCTTTTTTTGCACCAAGACCTTTGGATACCTAGCTACGCCACTGATAAAGTATATTGAGTATTGGTTTTGGGACCCACACAGTTTTTTGGAAGAACAGTTTTAGTGTTGGAATTTCTAATATAAATTCAGTTACAAAAAAAAGGAACGAGTCTTACAGTAGTCGCATATGATGTGTAACATCTGACATGTTATCCTGGTAAATACGCAATAGTAACATAAATCCTGAAAAAAATTAATCGGGTATGATTGGAAATAATTTTCTATCGAATAATTTTATCTTTAATGAAAATTTTATTTAATTAACACAAAGAGTCATGTAATTTTCTATCAAAAATAAATATTCTTGTTCAATTTGGGGAAGACACACACCATAGACTTATGATGACTAAAATATGATACATATACTTGAGATTTTAAAGTATTTAATAACCTTTGAAAAACAATGTCAATAACAGTACCACTGTTAGCTGTCGATATATTTCGGTTTGTTGTCATTTCGAGCTTGAGCTCATCATTCAAAAAAGCTATGAGCGGACAATCGTAAAGTTACCTGACTGACAAACAGATTTGGTAAAGCAGTAATTGGTTCGGCCGTTTGTTTCTAAGAGATTTGTGTTCGTTGCAACAAAAAAAAAAAAAAAATCCCTGCTGCGTGAAGTTGAATTTTGTGCAATTCTTTTCGACTGTTCTCCTTCAGTTTTTTATTTTTTTTCTCACGTTTCTTTTGTCGAAAATCTCGCATACATTCTGTTTTGGATTTACCCGTCTCGGCAAATTACAAAATCGTTTTGAAGTTATTGTATTCCAGATTTTAATTTCAATTAACTTTTTTCACCAATCATACTAAATATTTTTTTATTTATCACACTAATGTTATATTTTTAATATCACAAACAAAAACAGCAATATATTTTATAAAAAACAATAAAAAGAATTTAAATCAGCATTTAAAACCGTGGAGATTATATACCATAATGACTAAAGACGCGAGATTCCCAAGTTCAATAAAGGTCATGAAGAATACAAAGAAACTGTAAACTCAAGTGTCATTCTCGCTATCCGATCTTGGCTTGGAACAGGGATGGCCAACTCAAATGACCTTGCGGGCCACTTCGGAAAAACATTATAATCCTGCGGGCTGTAAACAAAAATTATGTACCTTTATATTATATTTAGACCCATCACAAACATTTATTGGAATGCAAATTTAAAACGGAATGAATTATTATTGATTTCATTATTTTTTATCTATACAAGCATTGATAATTTATAATAATAATGCAAGGATCAAATATGTCTAACTCTAGCAATAGGCAGCGCGATGGAGTTACAGGAGTACAAACTTTGACTTGTACTTTGAAATAAACATTTTTTTCAAGCTATTATTTTTTCAAATTTGCATTTACTTTATCCCATTTTCTGATGATTATGTTCTGAAAGCTGTCATGATGAAAGAAAATGACGTCACAGAATTTTACAAGCCTCTTCTACAACAGTTGAGAGAGGCAATCTAAGTGTAATCGGAACTCGAGACAGGAAACCCTCTCCCCTCTCTTTCGCCTTCTATTTTTGTTCTAGGAGGGTCCAGTTTACAAGCAGCTGTGACTATTCATATGACAACTGACCCTCTTTTACTGCCCATCCCATGGTACATGAAAATTGCTGCCCGACATTCTAGTTATACAAGGAAACTGCTTTTTTTTACGCTGTTTCTTTTCTGTCTGAGGAACATTAGTTTTTCATTTGTTAGATCTACAACGATAATTAAATATCTTCAATGAGTACGAAATAAGGAATATTCCGAATTTTGTAAAGTAATTAATTTTATAAAAATATAAGTTTTAGTTAAGGCAGAAACCTTTATATGTATATTTCTGTACATTCAAAACAATTTTGTGTGATATTCCTCAATATTAAATTGCATCAAAATCCTTTTTTAAACAGTTTAATAAAAAGAGAAATTTATAAAAATAATGGAATGAATAGTGTAATGTGATTTAAATTTTTCTCATTCCTGAAATATTTCAGAGAGAGAGCAGTTCTTTGTTTCCGATTCAGTTCAATAATTTTATTTAAAAACGTTTTAAGACATGTAACAAAAAAAATCTTATATAAATTTAATAAAGTACAGTGGCGTAACTACCAATGGGCTAGGTGGTGCCGTGCACCGGGTCCCTTGAGCTCAGGAGGCCCTCGCGCCTTGAACACCAGGCAAGTCGAACTAGCGATAATTTCTCTCATAATTGAGATATAAATATAAAAGATTGTTACATAGCTGTAATTATGGCAACAGCTATTTCTTCTTGGTAATTTTATTTTTTATAACATTATGATTCATAATAAGCTATTTTCCTGTTTCAATATTTCGCAATCTGGTATCTGCAACAGACTGATGTAACTTTGACCCCCTCCTCTGTTTTTTCGTGTGTTTTATTTTAAATAATTATAATAATTTTGTATTATATTTTCTTGTTTATGCATATTTTTTTTTATCATTTCCTGTCTATCACGTGTCAAATCAAAGCTGGGTTATCACTAAATTCACAAGGAAATTCATAGGCATATATGTAAGTAGTATGTAGCTTTGCTTTCCTATATTCTGCAGAGCTTGACACAGGGCTGACTTGAAAGTAAATTTGTATATCTAAAATACTAATATATTTTTACTTAATAAAACTCAACCAATATTCTCTTTATTTTTCCCCCACCAAGGCTTTTGGATACCTAGCTACGCCACTGATAAAGTGGTTTTGGGGCCCACACAATTTTATGGAAGAATAGTTTTAGTGTTGGAATTTCTAATATAAATTCAATTACAAAAAATCAAATGATATTGTGGTAAAGGAAGCTATATTTGCCATAGTTAACTAGTCATAGTTTGCTATATAGCCAATATCACAAACAGAAACCAGCAATATATTTCATAAATAACAATAAAAATAATTTAAATCAGCATTTAACCATGTATGACACCTGAGACAGCACCTCATCTTCTAACTACCACACCACACCAACGGAAGGACGTTTGAGCTCTCCACAGATTTAACGTGCATCGCTCCCCTACATGGTGGGTCTTCAGTGGTGCTGGGCTTGAATTTTAAAATTGTGGAACCATTTGCCTGTGCATTAAATATTATATTTAAAGCACAGTTTCCAGAGTGAGGGGCGAGGACCCTGTTCCACGTGTCACTCCCCAGTACGTAACAAAAGTGTTTACGTAAAAAATTATTTTTAAAGATTGATTACGTATACACTTATATTACAATATTAAAAATTCATATGGCAGTTTTTAATAACTTGGCTAAATTTTTAAAATTTTAAGGGTACCAACACAGTATATGCTTTAAAAGAATCAATTTTTTATCTGTAGTTTTTTTTTAATCTTGCATTTATTGAAGATATGAAACTTTATATGTGTGTGTGAAAATATAACTAATACAAAACAATAAAAACCTGATAAAACAAAAAAAAATTCTTTTTTATGATTTCATTATATATATTCATGATGCAACGTATTTACATATATATTTACATTACCTAATTAGCAGTAATAGTTCATTGCGTCAATTTATTTAATCCAGCAAAAAGATGTATTTACAAGGTTTTTCCCTTTTTTTTTATTTCCTGTGCCTCCAAAATCGAAGCCGGGTTGCGTATCGGCATCGATCTGGGATACCTTGGATCTGTAAGTTCTGGCAATAAGCAACTAAAATTAAAAGGTTCCAACTTTTTTAACATTTTATCACGCCAAAAATCATTGTCCCTGAATATTTTTTCCATTTTACATCCTTTTTTTGTCCACATTACAAAAAAGCAGTATTCTTTTTCTGTTACTTGCAATTGTCCCTGTACTTGGTAAAAATAATCGTGATTTGTATTTACGTTACGCTATTAATGTTACTAAAAATATTCTTAAAATTATGGAAAACTTTCTGATTTATTTTAAATCAATGGTATTTCATCTTCGGAATATTTGAATCTTATTTAAAATGCGATGATCAATAAATCCATTTAGTATGTGGAAACTTTCACAATATTTGAAATGAACAGCGGAACAAGAATTTAGAAAAAAAGAAATACACACTTTTCTTTCCAATTCCTGAAATTCTGTCCTATATTCTTTTTTCGTTTAGCCGAAAGAAATAATCTTTTTTTGAAGCTGCGACGATGATCCATTTTATTTAATAACTGAAATAAACTGTGCAAAATAAGTTTTAAAACAGTTGATATTCAAATAACTTAAACTTGGAAAAAAAAACACATGAATTTCAATTTTGGAGATATGTAAGAAAAGAATGCGAAAACGGATTCACTTTATCCTGACGATTCAAGTGCATTTAATGAATATTAATTGTTCATTTTAATTATTAATAAAATATAACTTTGAGAAAGGTGGAATAAAAAACAGAGGATAGCTTTTTGTTCAAAACGTATTTGTAGCTATTTTCAAGCACAGACTCAAACTTTCCTAAGAATGATGTAATTGTAAATAGTATCTCTTGAATGCCAATAGATTCTTAGAAAACAAGACCCATTTTGGGGGGGGGGGACATCTCTGTTACACAATCCACCGAAGAGTCATAAATTACCACCTTTCACCAAGGGAACGCAGGGAAAATTTCATGTATCCTTCCGCAAGAAGGCGGAGTTACAAGTTTACTTTCCCCTCATTCCAAATATGCAATGCTGACTTATTTAATTACTCGCAAATAAATTAGTTTAAAATTTTTTAAATATATGCGTTTGAAAGAGCATAAAAAATAAAGGATTTCCACTGAAAAACTTTTTTTATCCGATAATTGAAAATATTTTTATGATCGTTTCAACGCACTAAATGTAAATTTTCAAGCTTTTAATAAATATTTAAAAATATTTAGAATTTTTTAAAAAAAAATCGAAATCAAGAGAAAAATTAATTTTTTTTTAATCTTTAGGATGCATTTTGTTTCATACAGTTAAAAGCAATACCTTAGACGTAAATTGAATTATAAGAAACTCCATAGGATTAACATTACACTCGGGTTTTCGTGGTGGCGTGTCACCGGGAGCCTTAAAGAGTGCTAGATGGGATTTTCAGCTGTTTTTTTTTTTTTTTTTTTTTTTTTTTTTTTTTTTTTTTTTTTTTTTTTTTTTTTTTTTTTTTTTTTTTTTTTTTTTTTTTTTTTTTTTTTTTTTTTTTTTTTTTTTTTTTTTTTTTTTTTTTTTTTTTTTTTTTTTTTTTTTTTTTTTTTTTTTTTTTTTTTTTTTTTTTTTTTTTTTTTTTTTTTTTTTTTTTTTTTTTTTTTTTTTTTTTTTTTTTTTTTTTTTTTTTTTTTTTTTTTTTTTTTTTTTTTTTTTTTTTTTTTTTTTTTTTTTTTTTTTTTTTCAGCTGTGGTGACATATACATTATAATTGCATCACAGTTGTGAAAGACTTTCTAAAGCATTAAATATTGTGTAATGTAATTAATTAGTAAGTAATATTTATATGATGGGAAATGCAATATAAGTTAATATTTTATTTAGTTTTAAAAGCAATCAATTGTCTACTTTTTTAAGACTGTCAACAATATTAGTTACACAACACTTTTTAATACAGTAGGTATAATCCAAAACCATTTGAAAAATACAATGGTTTGTGCAGTAAAGTAGCTTAAAGAGTGGTGCATTCCATCTTAGTTAGTTATTTATATTAAAATTTTAACATTTACATGCAACATAAATACATTTAAGAAAAAAACGTTTAACAGTACATGTTTTGTAAAGAAAATTAGGAGAAACTGTATTTCTTTTTTTAAAAAAGGTATAAAGTATTCATTCAGCTTTGGAATCCTAGAAATATTATGTAAGTCAATTATTTCTTTGCTACTTTCCATAATAAATGATTCTATTGTAGCTAAGTTCATCCAAAATCGCTTCCTTCAACCACATAAGTTATACTAGAATCCTTAGAGGGTTTTCAGATAAAAATATAACTTAGTTCTTGGTTTTGCTAGTTATTTTTATAATGCTTGATACTCAGCTTAACAAATATTAATTTTTTTTAAATACTATTAATACTTCAATAATTTTGCGATTTATACTTTTGTATTACTATTTAAAAAATAATTTTCCAGATGTGCTAACTTTTGAAGACTTTCAGAAATATATAAAACCTGGAGCTAATTGATGAATTGAGCCTTCACATAGCAAATAGTGATCTTACATCGATAGATTAAATCAGTCGCATTAAAATAGAAAGATAGCTTTTTATTGGACCTCGTAAAAAATTTGTTAATGTCTCTGTCTCAATTGCTGCTATCACTTATTCAAACTTGCATATATAAAGACTTCTATTTTTCTTTGGTGATCTTTTTAACAATCACATCGTTCTGATTTTTTAAAAAATGTATTAAAATAATTTTATATTATTATACTAATATTTTACTTTAGTAAAATGATGAAATTCCGTAGCACTATTAATCTTGGAAGGGTTTTAATTGAAATTTAAGAAGATATTGCTGCAAAATAAAAGATTCGCAATAATATAGTTTAGTTTTTTAATGATATATTTCAATTTTTGTGAGATGAATGAAAGAAATGCATTTATTAATTTCAGTAATGAAACATATGTAAAGCGAAATACAAAACAGGCTCGGATGTGTGTAACAAGACAAAATTTGCTTGATAGTAAATTGAGAGAAACTCAGGAACGATCACAACAATCTCATATTAGAAAGAGTTGTACATTTTTTAATAAATTCTGCCGGGATTTAATAAAAATTTTGGAAAGGCTGGGCATTTTTTTCAAAGATTTGTCTGATGATTATAAAAAAGAATTCAAACAATACCTTATTTATTAAAATTTTTCCGATAAATATCTCCGAAATTTCGGGTTGTTTTTTTTTAATATCAAACTATTGGATTCACAGTTTATTAATCAGCAATAAAATAAAGAAATGTTTAAAAAATTTTCTTAGTATAAAAAATGCATAAAATAAGAATTGAATACCATGGAATTAGTAAAATTAAGAAACCTGTGTTGCTCCATGACCTAATCGATAAATTTAAAACATTGTCAGCATATAAATATACCTAATAAGATTTGGGCTAAAAAAACAAATTAAAAACTTCCTTACTGAGATCACTATGTACCCTAAGCTTAAAATTTATAAAAACAAAATATAGACCTTTATAAATTGTTTCTAGGTTTAAAAAGAAAGAATGGGGAAAAAACATTATTTTAGCGAAATGATTTTATGTTCATTGCAACAATATGCGTATAATATTAATTGGATAATTCCAAATGAGTTATAATGGCTAATAATTCTATTAGGGATGTTTAAATCGCCTAAACTTCTTAAAGTAAGCCGCTTTCCAAGATTTGGCTGTGAAATGAACAATTATGTGCTGCCGAACCCTGATTTAGGGGTGCGAGAGATTCTAAAGATGAAAAGGCGGAGACAGAGAGTCTGATTGCCTTCTTCTCGGAAAAGGGAATGATTTACTTTTGACAATTATTGGAGGCATCTGGTCAAAGTGGTTCAACAGTATCGAGGTGTGGTCTTCCTACAAAACTTTTTGAAGAAGCAGTTTGTTCCATTGACACAATGCTTCCTCAATTGATTTATCTGTGAAGCAGTTGAAATAATTGAAGATAAAAAATTTCCTACACATCATAAGGGGGAAATCAGATATATAAACGAAGCAAAGTTTTTATAAGTATGTAAATACGCATTAAAAATAGATCTATCATAAAATAATTTGAATCAAATATAAGCCGAAATTAACTATGCAATTATAAAGAAATACATCGGAATTTAGTGAAGAAATTTCTACGTAAAGTTCAAAAAGTATTTTTCATGTTTTTTCCCGCGTTCACTTAAAATTGAATAAGCAAAATATTTTATAAAGCTTTGCAATAAAATTCCATGTGTAAGAATATTAGCAATTGTTAAGTACAGTTAGATCATTTTTACAAGTGGTAAAAATACTGCAAAATTGCGTTTCATATAATACATCAATATCTTTTTATAATCCTATGAAAAACTTTTCTTATTAATATATAATTAATTATTTAACGTAAGTTCAAATTTTGAAACGCTAGCAAGTAGTAAATCATTTGAAAAATGTTTCGGATGGTACCAAGTAATGAGATACGCACAATATTATTTATAAGTTCTAAAAAACATGTCTACTTTGCTAGAAGGGTTAGCTATCCAAAATACTAAATATTATGAAGTACAGACAATTGTGTGCACAGGAAAATCAAACATATACAATAATATAAAATTCTTCATGAAACTAGTTTAGCTGTTAATATTTTTGTTTTTAATCTTTTTTTTTTTTTTTTAAATACGTATATTTCCGAATACGGTGAAAATTGTTTAACACGAAACTGATTATTTTGGACATGAAATATTTTTTCGTCTTAAACGATATATTAAAAAAACAAACATATTTCACCAAAATTAAGTTTATTAGAGTACATTTTATTTATATAGATCTAAATATTCATGTATTTAATAAAAATCAATGAAACAAAAACATTCATAAAAACTTAATGAAATTTATTGCAAAATTTTAAATTGTTTGAAAAACAAAACATTTATTGAGTTTTTGGAAAATAATCTGATGAAAAAAATTTACTAGTTAACAATGGCGTTACGTAGAATATTAGGGCCTCCATGCAAAATCAGATTTTGGGCCCCAAGCCATATCTTACAAAGAATTGCCAAACCGTAACACACCGGGCTCCCCCCCCCCACACACACACGTTGCGGAAGCGTACATTAAGCCACTGATATCAAACATCGTTTTGCTTAGAAATCTAGCACATCTTTCAATTTTGAATTTCTTTGGTAATCTTTCTTCACGAGATACAAATACTATAGGCCCAGACCTAGTTAGAGTCTGATAAATTAAGGTCTTTGTGCACAGGTGGATTAAGCGGCTGGATTTCCGCCAGGGGCCCTAAACTTGAGCAATTCTTACCACAAGATTTGTACAATTTATACGCACAGAAGGCTTCACACACAGCACAAATATACATCTTTATATTTAGTACAGTAAGCAGGGATGTCTTTAGACTTCTTGGGGCCCTGGGCCCTTTCGCAAAAGTAGACCCTGAGCCTCTGCACAAATGTAGGCCCCAACTATGACGCATAAAAGTAAACAGTGCGTAGCATACGTTGTCAAATACTCGTTCAAACCCCAAACAAATAAATGTGTATGACTTACAATTGCACAAATCGACTAGGCCTATATAAGGACGACGGTCATCACATGTAGCCAGTTGACATATTATCCGAAATTCCAAGTTTTAATTTCCAATTTTTTTAAAGTTAAGGTTTATCTTGAGCAATTGAGTTTTAATATAGCTATATATTTTATTACGAGATTTTAAGTTTAACGAACCTTTTCACTATTTTAGTTTATTACTCTTGAATTCATGGGCCTCAAACCTTTTACCGCCAGGGTCCTCCAACTAACTTAATCCGTCTCTGTCTTTGTATTCGAATCAGATCTCGAACGCCACTTATATAAATGTCGAAGTCTCAGTGTTATTTAAAAAAATTATTTCAGGATATTACTGGAATCTGTCATTAAATGTAATTTTCTAATATATAAAAGAAAGTTTTTTAAAAAAAATTAAAATGAAATGAATTGAAGGCATCAGATAATTCAGTATTATAAAAAGGGTTTTTTTCGATTGGAAAACACCATAAATTGTATTAAAATGATTTCATCCTATATATGAATTTCACAAACTGCCCAGTTATTTCATTTCATACCTGTTTCAATAAAATTCATCAGGTTTAGAAAGTTTTATTGCAATTTTTATATTCATTTGCTTGCATTAGAATTTGTGTTTGGGTTATGGTGAGGCTGAAAAAAAAATGGGCTTTCCAAATGCGCTATGGTTTCGAATCTTGATTTCATTCACGACCCTTTGTTTTGAATATCATAGTACGCTTCACATATTAAACGAAATTGATCCTTGCAATCCTTAGATGGCGTAATATGGATGGGAGAAACGAGATACGTGTCACATATTTGTCACTAGCATTTCAGAAATCCTGCGTTGCCTATCCAAATTAAAATTTTCAGTTGTTTGTGATTCCAAACCATTTATTTATAGTACTAATATTACCTTTAATGAATATGTTATGTGTATTGAAATCAGTAATACAAGGAAGAAAATCCCTTAAATAGTATAAATACTTTACTGTAATAAACTAAAATTTTCTGACTTACAAATTTATGCAGCATATAATACGAAAGTCATTTTCATTTACATTATTAGGAATAAATGTATGCATTCCATATGATATTGTCAACCACGTTGAAATATTTAGTGAAAACATGCACAGATTATCCAGAATATGAACGTTTTTGACGAATGTTAACATTTTGACTTGAAAATAATAAATTAACTTCAACTTTTTTAATTAATGGTCGTTACAGTAAACGTCATCCTATTGATGCGAGCTGCTAATTTATTTTTCACTACTTTTTACAAAACATCAAATTTAATCAGTTAATTCCATTTATTTAATACTTAAATCCGTCAAAATATATTATATATATTTTTTTTAAAAAAAAGTTAGTAGTACTCAGTGGCTTAAAGTATACCTCCGCATCACAGGGAGGCCCAGGATTCAAGGGGCCCCATATAGACTGACTGATGTCGAATAAGTAATCCTTTGTAAGATCCGGCTTGGGGCTTAAAACCAGATTTTATAGAGGGTCCCTAATATTTTCCGTGAGACAATTGGTGGTACTTAAAAAAGTGTATAGATGACCGCCCTTCCTTTGTAAGCCCATTACAACCAAATTTATAAAATCTGAGAAGTCCTAAGTTTTCGTATGAATTCTAAGAAAAAAATATTAGTGCTCATCTTAAAAAAATCGCATCTATATTTATATACGAAATGTTCACTTAAACTTTTTGCTAGATATAATTTAACAGAAATGTGTTTATAAATTTTGTATAACATATTTTTTACGGTTCAGTTTTATTAATTAAAATGTTTGAATTTTACTATTGCAAAGTATTTTATGCGTGCTTCACCATTGATTTTTAAGAACTTTTATGTAAGATTTTGCATCTTTAATTTCTAAATAAAACATAAAATTTTTACTTTTAAAATCTTTTAATTACATGTTTCGAAAATAAGATATAAATATTTGTCATGCATAACACTGTTTGGAGCTTCTTGATTTTACAAATTTCTGTGTGCATGTGAATATTTGGTACATATGATGTTGATTGTATTGCGATTCACGATTACTTGTAACAAAATGAAGGGGAAATTTTTGAAGCTAATTTTTGAAAATGCATATGAAGCTTTATTTTTCACTTTTTTCCCCTGTTAAGTACAAACTTTAAAGCATCAAAGAAAATTTTGTTATGGAATTATTCAATTCTTTTCAATAGCAAAAAGTATGAACACAAAAAGAATAAAAACTGATTGGCTTTCTTCCTTTTTCACTAGATAACTTTTGAAGGATTTACATTATAGTTCTACATTCTTTTATAAAATTGAAAACGGAAGAATGCTTATGTATTCTGAAAAAAACCTAAAATTTTAAATTTATCTGCTATTTAAGTATTTTTTAAAATTAAAAACAAATTTAAACAATTCAGAGAGAAAATCCTTCCTTTCCTTGTTATTGTTACTAATGCCACTCCAGTTCGAGGCCCACGATATTCATCATGGCATCGGGCTAGACTGTACGCCTGTCGTTAGCCGTAGTTTTGAGTACCATGCAGGTGACAGTACGATTTGGCTCGGTTCCACCCCAATTTTGAGAGAGAACACCTTGGAAGTGGTCAGGGGCCTCTCTTTCCTTTCCTTTGTGTATATGATGTTGCAAATTTACTTATTGAAAATTTATGTCATTTTTCAAATTTTTTCATTTTTCCAAGTGTTACTTGAAAATAAGCTTCAGGTTCCATGAAAAATGCGTCTTAAACTTACACAGGAAGCTATTTCTTCTTGTTAATTTTTTTTAATAACAGTATTATTCATAATAAGCTATTTTCCTCTTCGAGTATTTCGCCACAACTCGTATCTGTAATAAATAGATTTATATAATTTTGTCCCACTCCCACTTTTGCAGGGGTGTTTTTTAAAAATAATTATAATATTGTATCATTTTCATGCTTATTTTTTGTATCGTTTCCTGTCTATCCCGTGTTAAATCGAACCTGGGTAATCTCACTAAAGTTTACTCAGGAAAACTCATACACATACCTGTAAGTAGTATGTAGCTTTACTTTCCTCTGTTCTGCGTGAGTGAATATTAACGTCGCACTGTTCAGACGAGGGCTTTTGGAGACGAACCTCGTAATTTTGAACCATGGTCAAGTGACGAGGATGACGCCAGAGCTGGCATCACCTCTCCTAACTACCACACCAACGGGAGGACTTTTGAGCTCTCAACAGATTTGACGTGCATTGCTCCCCTACACGGTTGGTCTTCAGTGGTACTGGGCTCGAACTCATGACATACCAGCCACTAGTCTGTTACCTTGTCCACTAGGCTAACACGACAACTTCCTATATTCTGCAGATCATAATAAAGGGCTGATGTTAAAATAGCTTTGTATATTTAAAATACTAATATATTTTTACTTGATAAAGTCCAATCAAAATAGGACCCTCGGTGTTTTTTGTTGTTGTTGTTGCACCAAGGCGTTTGGTTATCTAGATACGCCCCTGTTATATAACTCTATATTAAATAAAAAAATATTAATAGTGTATTTCCAATCCGAACAGTCTGGAGAGTAAAATGTCAAATCAGGTGTCATCCTCCTCAATTCATCGTAATTTAAAATTACGAAGTTCGTCACCTCTATACCCCTCACGTTGTTTCGAAGTGCGATATTAACAAAACAAAAGAGAGAGGAGAGACCAGCCAAAGAAAATTCAATCAGAAATTAACGAAAAATCTATTTGTTAACTTTTTTTATAATATTAGTTTCTGTTCACATCTTTATTTTTTATTGCAGAGAGCGTAATTACTGTTGGATATTGATTAGGTTTGCTTTAAAACGTTTCTAGCCTTCTGTAATAATTTTTAAAAATATTTTTCAAAAATTGATTTTTACAATGCATAAAGTTACTTTCCTTCCTTACGTGTTTTTAAAAAATTTATATTTTTTGGGGGGAAGGGGAAATAAAAATTTTAAAAGCAATGAGTTTAATTGATGATTTTAAAACATTCATTTTCTAAGAAAGCAACTTAAAAAAGAACCAGCAAAAAAGTAAACGAAAAAATTCATATTTTTTAAATGTAAAATATATATATGTACTACTTCTAAGGTCATTTTGCTTTTTGACCTTTTAGCTCGCTATAATCTTACATGAAGTTTTTTCACACACCGTCGAATAGTTATAAAAATAGACTTCTAATAGAAGCATGACTTCGATATAATTTCTTTTAGATGTATATTTTTCATACAATAATATTTTCATTAAATTTCTCACAAATAAATTGCGTGGAAAAACTTAAAGTGTAATAATGATAATATTTGATGTACAGCATAGAGAGATGCATAATAGCAATTATTTTTCAGTATTGAATAAAATGTCTATTTTTATGTTAATACTTTACAAAAATTCAACAAAAAAAAATTATTAATCCATTTACATTAAAAATATTTTGCGTTGTAATATAATTAAAATATTCGTTCTAATCAAGATATAGAGTTAAAAATATCTAGCCAAAAAGAATAAATCAGGGGAAAGGAAATGAGAAGAATGGTACCCACGTTTTTTTAAGAAGCTAATTAAGGCGCGTTTGTGTTCGAGTGTCGTTGTCGTAAAATAGGCCCCTCCCCTCATGTGAATCATGAGATGAGTGAGAAGTTTCAAAGGAGTGGTCCTAAGCTTCCTTCCCTTTTCCTGGTCTAGGAGGATCCAATTATCATATTGTAGAACTACACTTTCGTCTCTTTCATAGCAATCCTCCAAATAAAATATCAGAAAAGTTAATTTGAATAGAGACATGATAGAAAAATCAAAAGTATGAAAAAGCATTCACTTTGAAATAAATGTAAATAGTGAAAGAGAAAAAAAAGAACGACAAATTAAATTTACATTCAACCATTATTTTGATTAATTTTTTTTAATAGAAAGGACTGAGAATTATTGAAGTAACCCATATCATCCATTTTCAGTTTTCATGTCCTTAATTTAAAGTTACTGAGTTACACACAGCAAAGATTTTGCCACTTTCTTCTAGTAAACTAAGGTAGTGATTTTCCCTTTGTGAGCTAATTTGTCCAGGCACAGAATGTTCACTATACATTAAATTTGAAATAGTATATAGCTGCGGAAATTATCTAAAATCTGAACTTTAAAATAACTTCAGCAATAAGTTTTAAAATTCTAATTAATCCTGAATTGTACCCAATTTATTAAAATGCTTTTAAAATTTCAGAAATATAATCCCTGAGTTAGAGTTGGAAAGACAGTAGTGTTTTAAAAAAGAAATTTAAAAACTGCATTCACATATTTGTTTAAATCAAATAAAAGAAACTGAATTCACAAAAAAGTATAACATTTCAGTCAACACTGAAATTCTAAAAATCACAGCTTCCTGTTGTGAATGTGTGGTGGTGTGGAATTTAGGAGAATGAAATGTTATCTGATTAAATCCTCCACATAAAAAGTATACAAAGAATAGCATGTCTAGTTATTGAGATTTTATACATATATTGATAGAAATTTTATACATATGAAACAATTTTAAAAAAATTATTCAATGCACACACAACAGTAAATTATAACATCAAATACTTCCTCACTAAATTTTATATATATTGAAATAAAAAATAGTTAAGAGAATAGTGAGCAATATTATTCCTTCCTATCAAAAATGCCATTACAAAATGAATAGCTGCTTCAATATAAAGATTTTGAAGTTCAAAATGTAATATATATATATAGATTTTTTTACAAATAAATTATTTTATTATAGTTACTGTGGGGTGGAAGCAGTATGTTGGTCAAGAAATATTTATACCCAAACAAACAATTTTTGTTTTATTTTTTAATAATGATATGTTTTTAATACTTATATAAAGAACAAATTAAAATTCAGTATTCATTTTTTTAAAAAATAATAAATCTGCAACCCTTTTAAATTATTTGGAAGTACCTTCATAATATAAAAAGTATGAATATTTTTCAGAGCATCTTTTTCTATTATGATCTTATTTAAGTCAGGGCAGTTTTGTTACAAAAGCTGCTGAATTGTTCATGGTGCTAAATACTGGCTAAGTTGCAGCTTAGTGCCAGGAAGAAAAAATGGGTAACTCTGACAGTTTTAAACATTTGAACAATTATAACTTCAGGTTCTTATTAAAAGATGCAGTTATATTTCCATCTACCTCTGAAATTGGCACATCTTTTTGGTTTAAGTGAAGGCATTTCTGGACAGTGTAGCATTGATAATTTAAAAAATATATGCTATAAATTTGGGACTAAAACCGAGTAGTGAAAAATTGAAGCAAGCACTGAACATTCGGAACAGTAACGGGAAATTTGGTATAATGTACAATCAAGTTCAAAGGAAAGTATTAAAGGAATTAAACACGAGAAAGAAAAAATTATTAATCCTTTCTTTTTAACAACCCCCAAATTAAAAAAAAAGGAGGAAGAAAAACTTATACATTTTTCTTCATTGAAGTAAAATTTTCAGGAAAAATCAATCTCATTTTTTAAAACAAATATTTAATTTGTAT
>BMAO01015196.1:0-48787 GCA_019973975.1 Trichonephila clavata | reverse complement strand
TCATCTAATAATTTTTGCTTAATATATTTTCTTGTTTATACCGTCAAAAAGATGCAACAGAGATAATAATTAGTTAGTTCATTAAAAGTCCTAAAAATAAGATTCATACTTCTTGAGAGTACTATCTTTTTCAATTCGATTATATATTTTATAAATGCACTCTACTCCGCATTTTATTCTTAAACTTCGACTCAATTTCTCTTGTGGGAATTCCATTTACTTCCTAACTAAAAACTTCTAAACCAGATGGCCAGACGTTTTTCTTTTCTTCTGAAATTGTTTGCTCCTTTTTTCTTAAAATTGTTCAAAAAAGACTCGCAGCATCACACTTCCCCAAACATCAAGAACAAGATACAATGATTACTGGCTGCGGTTTCTTTTCCTTTATGAGGCTCACATGTTTCATAACAATAAAGCCCTACTTTAAACAGGTAAAGCCATAGACAGAAGAAAACAGATCCTTCGGTGGCGCTCTTGGATTCTATTTTTCTGCATAAAGAAACGATGTATTTCAGATCGTAAGGAAAGATTTGAGTTGGTTCTTTTTGTTTTTCATTCTTTCAGGGAAAAATTGAAAAAGGAGTTCTATTGGAAATCTGTCTCTCATGTATTTGTTTCCTTTTGGTTTGTAGCAGACGAATGTAGTCTGGCTCGGACAATTGAATCGTGAAATCATGTCTGTTTTTCTGCACTAGAACTGTTTATCTTAATTTATTGGGGAAAGTTTTTACAGACAAAAGTAATATGTCCCAGACCTAGTGTTTACTAGTTTTGGTTAAGAAAAGAAAAGCGAGGGTTGAGTAATAAATTAATTATCAGGATTACTTTCTTGTTATTCAGTCTGGCTTCAGATTTATGCGCGCCTCTGTATTTCATAATAACTAAATAACTGTCTGAAAATTGTTGCTGCTAGAATTTTGCAACAATGCGTCACTTGTTTGCTAAAACTCTTGCTTGATGAAACATATTAGATGCAAATAAAAAATTAATTTACTATTATTTTCTTTCAAAAATTTTAAAATTTGATTTGTGTTTTGGAAATGGTTTTATCAGTCCAGATAATATGAGACTCATTAAAAAAAAATTAGGAACACATATATTTTAAGTTTTTAAGTCTCAAAATAAAGTATTGAATAACTTATTTAAGCATAAAAAGTTTGTTCCAATTCATGATACTGCTAACGTAGACATTTTACAAAAATTTTGATTCTCAATAACTCTTATAATGTTTCAACATTAAGGTATCTGTACACCGTTCGAAGAAAATTTTTTGAAAAACTGTAATATTTGCTATTAAAATATTTTTACTGGTGAAATATAACTTTAAACAATGAAAAATACATTTAATATTTTACTTATAGCACACACAAAAATTTCAGGAAGAAAAACATAGTGAAAATAGTTAAAATGGATTATTAGAATAACGCACATAACTCAAATGTATAAACAAAAATATCACTTTTCTGTAAATTTGATGTTGATCATCAAACATTATTTAGGGTTGATACTATTTTCCTGATGATAATCAAATTACATCAGTTTTTATCAAGGTTCAAGTAAGAGAACATTGAGAAATCATTAAAAATTATTACGAGACAATGATGTACACCTTATTTACTAAAAACATATCAACTTTATAATCATGGAAATAGTAAAGGTTCTTAAAATCTATAAAATAAATGCATTTGTAAAATTGAAACTAATTTGGTGAACAACTGTTTCTGATATTTACGTTGTCAGATGCCAATGTGTTAAGAAAATGCATTTTGAGATAAATCAGAAATAAAATTTTAAACTGCAATTTTTAATATTAAACGCAATTAGATACTTAAAATGTCTCTGGTTTTTATTAAATAACACATTCCTTACTCTCTAAAACATTGATTTCTTTTCCTTGTAGCTCTTAAAATTTTTCTGCGCTGCTTTACATTTTGGCGTTGAATGCCGTTCTGCATCGGTAATTCTATTAACGACAAGATGTTTGTATATAACCAGGAATTATATTAAGTTTTCTTTAAATGTCAACACAACACTTCTACCCATTATTAAATTGCATTGCAGCATCCAATGTACCAGATTTTAAAGTTTTGAGGCACACGAAAACTTTTTTCAGTACTCTCTGCCATATAATACCATTAAAACACTCATTTGAGTTTTGTGTTTTGCAATGAAAGCATTTAGTAAGTAGTTCTTTGGTTCATTTTTCTAAGTATGTAGGCTTAATTAAGTTTGGTACTTCATTGGATAAACCTATATATATAATATATATATATATATATATAATATAATATATTATATATGATGAATCTCCAGCCCTTCAAGTGTCGGTTGTGGTAAACTTCATACCAGGACAACTCAACCCACCTCCCGTATAAGAACTTTGACTTTTACTTTCGCCGGACTAAAAGAGACACGTGTACTACCGACTCACTCGCTGCTGATCAACGCGGAAGGAGATCTCATCTTGTCATGGTTTGGAGTACCGACGGTGTTGCTGAACCTTGGAATAAAAATATAATATGATAAACTCTGTCAATCTTAAGCATTACTCCAAAACGTGATATATACGAGGGTAAGTTGAAAAATAAGTTTCCCCTGTCGACTGTGGTCAGAGTTGTGTATGAAAGTCAAAAAATAGAATGAGACATTAAAGATATGACATACCTTTATTTTATTATTCTCGTACGAGTACGTTGAGACATTTGTCATATCGCTTGATAAGCTTTAAAAAGTCCTCCAAGAAAAATCAGGGCTTTGCATATGGAAGAAGCGTTGAACGGCTATGGGCGAAAGGCGACACAGCAGAAAAACGCGCAAGTCACCGATACACCATTGGGTAGAGGTCGCTGCAAATCAAGCAGATGGTGCTGTTGCAGTGCCTGCGCAAAGCGGAGACCAGCCTCTCATTTGAGCCCCGGTAGGTATGGAGAGAAGGTGCGTTTTGAATTCGTGGTCAAAGGAAGAAGTGAGAGCGGTTATCCGCTATGAATGGGCACGTGGAGTATCAAGAACAGAAATTCATAACCGCCTCGTGGAAGTCTATTGGCCAGGTGTGATGTCGAAGCAAATGGTGCGGAGATGGTGTCGCACATTCAGTGATGGACGTTAGCAAGTGGAGGACAAACCGAGAGCTGGACGGACGCGCACGGCCACTACAGATGCAAATGTCGGGAAGGTGGATGACATGATTAGAGCGGACCGGCGTTTCACCATCGATGAAGTAGCGGAAGAACTTGGAATCTCACATGAGCGAGCTCAAAACATCATCCACGACATTCTTCGATACAGAAAAGTGTCAGCACGATGGATGCCCCGACAATTGACCTCGACACACCAGGAACAACGCATGGCGGTCAGCCTGGAACATCTCGTGCGTTACCATGAAGATGGCAATGACTTTCTGTTTCGGGTTGTGACGGGGGATGAAACGGGGGTCCATCATTTCACGCCAGAATCGAAGTCCGCATCTATGGAGTGGAAACATCCGTCATCACCTGTCCGGAAGAAGTTCAAGACAACTCCCTCTGCAGGTAAAGTGCTCCTCACAGTTTTCTGGGACCCCCAAGGAGTTTTGTTGCTGGATTTTTTGGAGGTTGGAACCATCAATGCTACGCGCTACTGTGACACCCTGTCGAAATTGAAAGAGGCGATTCGGAAAAAGCGGCCTGGTCTTCTCACATCTGGTGTTCTGCTGTAGGATGACAATGCCAGACCACATTCGGCGACGGCAACGCAAAACCATATTGCAACTCTTGGTTGGGAGCGCCTACACCATCCGCCATACAGTCCTTATCTCGCACCAAGCGACTTCCATCTGTTTCCGGCTTTGAAGAAAAATCTCGGGAGAAGGCGCTTTGGAAGCAATACTGAAGTGAAACAAGCCGTTCCACGCTTCTTCCATATGCAAAGCCCTGATTTTTTCCTGGGGGGCTTTTTGAAACTTATTAAGCGATATGACAATTGTCTCAATGTACTTGGTACCTATGTGGAAAAATAAAGGTATGTCATATCTTTAATGTCTCATTCTATTTTTTGACTTTCATACACAACTGTGACCACAGTCGACAAAGGAAACTTATTTTTCAACTTACCCTCGTATATATATATATTTGGCTTTTTTTTTTGCCACAAGATAGTGCTCAATAGTAATAGCACCAACTATCTTTTTCGATGGGACACTGTCCATGCATGGAATTCTTGAACACTTGATGAGTAATGAAACAGGGCCGCAATAACATTTTGTTGAAGGCCGGAGAGATTTTCAACATTGCTACGAAAAGCAGTCCTATAATAACTTGGCAAGCGGTCAATAAAAGAGTCGGTGAGTTTGCCTTTACCAGGCAGATTTTTATTTTTCGACTTTAGTTTGCGCAATCTCGCACTTACTCTCTTTTGAACATGACCGATGCATTCATATTTTGTGACGCTATTTTTCCCATAAGTATCTTTGACACTGATAAAGCCCTTTGAATCGCCATCAACATAATAGTGTGCATATTTAAGGCCTCGTTTCACAATAGAACATTGAAAGATTCTAGTAGCACCGACAGCTTCCACTTTTAATTCAGAACCTTGAAAATTGTTATGGCATACGTGATTCGCTGCAAAAGTTGCCGACTCAATGCTTTTAGGCATTTTAGAAATCATTTTGCAGGGGGACAGTATGACGACATTATTTCAATGTCCACTACTTTACCAGTGTCAACTGATAAAGCTGCGACACGCCCATCCATGGAAGTGCAATCCCTACGCTGCCACATTCCATCAACTGAAACATCACATTCAACTATTTTATTTTTGTTGTCGTTGCTTATGCCACCTGATCGACAGTAACATCAGATCAAGGTACACGAAATGCATCGTGGCTAAGGGCTGGAAATTTGCGCCCGTCGTTAGCTTAAGCTTTGAGCCCCCAAGAAGGTGGCAGTGCGATTTTTCTCGGAACAACACGATAGATGGTGACACCATTCGGACCCACTGACTTAACGAGCACGTTCTCCGTTTATATTCGGCGGGGATTTGGTGGCATCGGGCATCGAAGCCAGGCCTTCCGGTCTGGAGTTCAATGCTCTAACCACTAGGCTACCCACGGCCCTATTTTATTTTAGAAGGATGTAGCATTAACAGTTCAGAAGCTGCTTTTTGCATTGATAGTTCACTAACTTCTGAAATCACAGACATGAGTTTGTTCTCATGTATGATTAGTGTATGCATTTTTACTTAGCCTGAGTAAATTTAACGTTCCACATAATTTAAACCTAGCAGAAAAACTTTTACCAATATGTCTCATACCATAAAAAATCTTGTATTTACTTCAGGACAGTTTAAAGTTTTCTTTGAACTATTAAACCCTGAGTAAAAGTCACAATGCTTACACCTTATAACAAAATTTGTGCACAAACCATATCTGGAATCCTCAGAAAGCAGTAAACCTTCTAGGAAACATCTTGGGCAACAAAGTTGTAAAAAAAATTTAAGAGGACTTTCATGTCGATAATTCTGTTACCAATAAAGAGTTTACTTTCATATTCTGCCATTTTTTTATCAAAAAATCAGGCATTTTTGTCTTTGAGGTACTGGCGTTCGTAGATGTTGAGCTGTATATTTGTAATTTTTATTGATGGATCCATTACTACGAAAATGAAGTTTTCTCTTTGTACTAATTCTACGTTTAGAATCATCCATTTAAGATGAAAAAAATTAAAGTTTTTAACAATAAAAAAGGATTAAACAGAAACTTATAAAGAGCTGCGGAATCGTAAGCAAATGTAAATAAACAATAACGCACTCTCATTTCCTGCCAGATTCTGGATAAAAATATTAGTAAAAACCTGTTTCCAATTATATTTTTGAAGATTCTGAAAACTCAAATTCATATTTTAAAGTGTATAAATTTCTTACTATTGCACATTTAAACGATACTTTGAAAATAAAAATGTAAACAAAATTTTTTCAACTTCCGGAATCCAGACTTGTACTTCCGGTTTCAAAAAGTAGCTACCGAGTAAAATTCAAATCCCCATAACTTATGTTCGAAACAAGATAGAAACAAAATTTATGCACCGTTTTAAAGAAAACAGTTCAACTTTTATAATAACATCAAAATTTATGAATAGAAAATTTTGACGAAAGTGACGTTTTGAGGTGTACGGATACAAAGATAGTAAGAAAAAATTTAATCAATCCTTGACTCACGATGATGAATTCAAAATCTTAAAATTTACCTAATTTTCGTGGAAAGAAAATGATGCAAAATACACCGTGAGTAACCAAATTATGACTACCATCTACCTTTTCAATACAATATTAGACCATCTATTGCTTTTAATACTGCAGATATTATTTTTGGCATGAACTCTGAGTTTTTAGTAGGGAGTATGAGAATCTGTGACCATTTACGATAAATTGCCCCTTCAAATGACTTCAGATTGGATGATGTTGGGTCCAAATGGCATATGCCCCCTTTGGTCTCGTCCCACAGATTTTAAATTACATTGAGGTCTGGTGACCGTACAGACACTTTAAGCAAATTAATCTTTCTGTCATGCTTTTTGAACCAACAGTGGACAATGTTAAATGTTATAACCCGGAGCATTGTCCTACTGAATGTATCCATTTCTGGCAGGGTACTTTATAAAGGATGTACTTGATCTGCGATAAGCCTTAAATACCTTTGGGCATTCAGAAGTCCTTCCACTCGAGTCAAAGAAATGTACATAATCCAATCCCAAGAAAACATTTCCTAAACCAGTGTTTTTCAAACTTTTAATATTATTTTTTTTGAAACTCTATTTAGACTCCTTGTGTGCCAACAAGTATAACACAAGGCTTACAAACGTAAGTCAATACTCAATCAATAGTGGTAGGAAGTTTTAAGTACAGGGATACAAGCACAAATGGGAATCAAAAGGTAAAAAGAAACAAGAAGGGATGCAAATACAATAAACACAGAACAAAATACAAGATTGCTCACGTGCAAAAACGGAGACATTCAGTGACTAAAATTATACAATGGTGGAGGTTTGGTAGCACATGTGTGATCAGAAGAAGATTTTCAAAATACAAATGCATAAAAAGCATACATACACACAAATACTTAAGAATATACACACAGACATATATATATATATACGCACTTGCAAAAAAAAAAAGAAAAAAACCAGATACATACACATACACAGTAAATGTTAGAAAAAACACGAATAATAATAATAATAATAATATAATAAAAAATTTTAATTTACAATCTAAACAATACGAGAAAAAATGCTATTAATATATGCACAAAACGATGTAAAAAAAGACTTGCTCTGAACAAAGGCAGAGAAAGGCAGCCACGCCATATTGTTCTTTTGTAGGCAATTCATGAGAGTACGTCTTTCGGAAGAGAATTTAGCACAAGCAAATATTTTAGATGCTTAACATCCTAGACTGTGTCACTGTAGCAAGAACACTGTTCAGTAGGTGACAAATTGAAGCGCTTCAAATAGGCTTTAAAGTTTCCATGCCCAGTTAGAAACTGGGTAAGTATAAAATTAGGATGAAAGTGTTTAGCCTTTAAACGACTCTGAATAGAAGGAATAAATTCCTTGGTGAAGAGCGCATTATTTGATATTTGATATAAATTATTCCAATCAGAAATAATTTTTTCCTTAAAAATATTTTTATAATATGATTTTGGAATGCTCATGGGAATCAAATTGCTTAATTGTGTAGCTTCTTTTGCAAGCCAGTCAGCTTGTTCATTGCCATAGATTCCTGTATGACCTCGAACAAAAAAGAAAACTTTTACACCTCTGCTTCGAAGAAAATTGAGATCAACTTGCGTTTGAACAATCAGATGATTTTGAGAATCAATGTTATTTAAGGCATATAAAGATGAAAGAGAATCACTGCCAATTAAGAAATCCGATGAAAGGTTTTCGTTATTACAGATCCAAGAGACTGCTTGAGCTATGCAAAGTAATTCAGCCTGAAACACACTACATTCATCTCTTATACTTTTAATATTTGCGACACAATTTTCAGTAATAATTTTAATTGAGCCTCCCCCAATACAATAACAATGTATTGAAGGCAATAATAATGTACTTTGAGTATATTAAATCAATGTAAATGTGCATTTTATTTTTTATTACTTCAAAATGTATTTTATTTTGCTTCCTTGTAAAAGTTAATAACTTTTTTAAATAATCTTTTTTATTTTTGACTGTTCGATATGCTCGCGCCCCCTCGTAGGGTTATCAGGTGTCTCACATTTTGAGAAACTCTGTCCTAAGCTATAATATTGCCTCCAGCAGCGTGAAGATTTGTGGCAAAGCAGATGGGTATCGTACTTTCATTCTTTTTTCACTATACATGCTCCCTGCCATCAACGTGGCGTAGTTCAAAACGCGATTCAGCAGAAAACATGCTTTTCCAGTCATCTACAATCCAATCCTTGTGCTCCTTTGCGAACCGGAGACGTCTATTCTTTTTCAAAGCCAACAGAAGGAACCAGAGAACAGATCGTTGGCTATCATAGTCTATACCAAGGGTCTTCAACCTTTTAGCTTCTATTGTGCCGAAGTAATTCACCAATATGATTCAGCGTGCCCCACTGTGGGACAAATTTGAAACATTTCGATTCCCGTGATAATGCATGCACAGTTAGAGTAGAGGTCAATAGTATAGGTTTGCAGTTTGTATTAATTTGCATCATTTTCTTAACATAAAAATAAACAGCTTAAAATATAACTGTTTCTTCAAAAAAAAAATTTATAAGTGTATATATATATATTATCTATTTTCAAACATATTTTTTAAAATAAGAAACAAGTAACATAAAATATAAGTGTTTCAATTCTCTATAGTTAAATTAAAAGATAAATAAAAATTTTAATGCGAACCTAGTGCTTGCAAAATCAGGTGAATATTTGGTTTCAGTGGTTAAACAAGTATTCAGTTGTTAAACAATTTCTTTGCAGTTTCAAAATATTTTTCACGAGGAAAGATTTTTAACTTAGATATGTAGAACAAAAGGAGGAAAGCAGAGAGAGAGAGAGAGAGTACGTGAAATATTCTCTCTTCAAACAATTAAATATCTCCAGCAATGACATTCAATAATTTACAAAAAGCTATAAATTTATTTTTGGAGTTATCTTTCAGATTTTTTCGTAATTCCGTAAATGTCCGTTATTCTGGAAATCTTTGTCAAATAAGGCATTATAAATTTACTAACTTCCATCCACTTAAATATCGACAAATTTGTAGAATAGTGCAGAGTGCCACTGAGAAATGTACTGCATGCAAATGTATGCGATGTAATGTGTGGCGAATAGTTCATTCAGACACGTTCGAGGTTGCTCTTTAATTAAGATTACGTGCAATTTGGTATATGATTGTTTTTCTATTTGACTAGATAACTTAGGCAATTCTACTTTCCGAATGAACTATCAGTAGCATGTGAGGACCTTGAGCCTGGTGCTAATACCCTGTTTTCTGCTTAGGAATCAACTGTTTGTAAACATTAATAACTGCTGTTCTCGTTCACAGGTGCCACCGTTTTGCCGATACTGGTTCCAACGCTTCGAGAACCTACAATTGCCTTGCGTTCAAACACAGTAAATCACGTCTCCATGCCCTCATTTCTTCTCAAACAACACAGTGCAATCGATGCTTCACTATTACTGCCTTCCTTATTAATAGCTATCTAGCCCTCTAGTTGAAACTATGTGAAGTTATAAGTCAGTGGCGTAACGGAGAATATTAGCCCCCCCCCTCCCGTGCAAAGTCAGGTTTTGAGCCCCAAGCCGGATCTTACAAAGGACTGCAAAATCATATATACTTGATGTCAGTCAAGCTTCGGGCACCCTAGAACCCTGACCCCCCCCCCCCGGTGTGGGGTAACGAGGGTGTATGTTACGCCACTGTTATAGGTGATCTCTCCATAAAAGTGTTAAGTGGTCATAATAATTTGGTCACTCAGTGTATGAAGGCTTTTTTTCAAAGTAACAGTCTTATAATTAATTTATTATTAAAATTGCAATGACTAAATGCAGAGGGAGCGAGGAAGAGAGTGATTATTAAAGTCACCCTTTTCATCTACACGAGGGCATCCAGTGATGGACTTCGAATTTTTGAACTATGGTCAAGGATTATATGTAGAGAAAGTCTTGCTATTGAAGCGGCCTCCTGTATTTTTTTTTTCAATTGTATTATAAAATTCCACTCACAGAAAATTTTTATTACAATTTCATTTATCAATTTAAGTCAAACCCTTTATTCATAAAACTGACTAACAATGTAGTTTATTATTTAAATAACGCGTATATATAATTATTTACAATATTATATTTTTACAATATTTATACTATATTATTCTCCCTCCCTCATGCAAATGAATTATCGAAATCATTGTAAAGCTAATGCAAAATTTTTGAAATCAATGAGGAAGCGATTTATAAGTTCAATACTTTTTTAATGCTAATAACGTTCATTTTATGCATACTTTAATGAAATGCAAGATGACAAGAGGCAAAAAACTCAGATCAGGAATAAATAAATGGAAAAAGTACAACGTTTCATCATTCTAATTAACAAAGTTATATTACGTGTTATTGCTTGCTTTAAAAGAATTATGATTTTTTTCCATTCCCAACTCATCTTTCCGTTCAATGGCCTCGATAAGCGCATGTTTTTTTTGTTGTTGCTTATGCCACATGATCGACAGTAACATCGGAACCACGTCCATGAAATTCGTCGCGGCTAAGGGCTAGATTTTTACGTATGTCTTTAGCCGTAGCTTTGAGCACCACGCAGGAGACAGTACGATTTGGCCTCAGTTTCACCCAAATTTTGAGAGAGAATCCCTGGGGGTGGTCAGGACGTCCCACCTCTCTTCCTCTTCCACCACCCTCACGAGAAGACCTGCGGCTCAACGGCTATTTAGAGTACCCCCATGCCGCGAAGGCACTATAACATTTACAAACATCCATGCCTTTTCCGGTATTTGAACTCACCCCCTACGGCACCTCAGTCAGCGTCGCTTACCACTATACCGGATGGGCGGCCCACAAGCGCATAAATATACTAATTGAAGATGTGCAAGTGATAATGAAAGTATAAAAGGAAGTATTGTTCATTAGTGAAGAATGGTATAAAAATATGGAAATAGTATTTGCGGTGGTCTGAATTAATTTTAAAAGGTGACTGCATAAAAAAATAATAATGTCGATAAAAATTTTACATTACTTTTCCAACATAAGAAAAAATGAATTTCAATTTCTTTTTTAAAAAATTAGGAAAAAAACATCACAGACAAAATTTCGGGATTAATTTTGATGAAACTGAAACTTATCCAAGCCTAACAAATAATACTTTTGAAAAAAAAAACCACTTTAATGATAAACTTGATGGTAAGAGTAGTCTAAGCTTTGAGCGGAGGGATAGAAGATTGTATTCACTATCACTGTCATAAGTACGTACTTTTCTCGGCTCATTCTTGTTTCTAAAGTCTTGTTTTTTTAAGTTGTGGATCAAAATCTCACAAGAGCTAAATAGGAAGAACAATATCGATTTTTATTTCGAACATTGTAAAGTATACATTAGTGTACAATTTCAATAATATATGTTTTTGATTATTGTCGCGTTCAAAAATATATAATAATCTCTGGAATTCCAATTTAGAAGAGACTTGACGTAGATTTTTTTCAAAATATTCTTCCTGGTAGCTGTATTTATTCTTCCAACCATTACGCAATTCGTATACCAGCTTCTGTGCAACCCCAAGGCCTAATTGAACCATCTCCGTGTTTTGTAGCTATTTTAAAGTGATTTTTTTTTTTTAGTTCTTTGAATTTTTTTCGAACTTTCATTCAAAACAAATTCAAGATTGTTAGAAATTCTGTGGTTATACTTTTACTTTTCTTCTGAGAATTCAAATATTTTGTGATAAACTGAGCTAATGAATATAGTTTTTATTATATTTCAACCATAGTATCCTTCATTTTGTAACATACCGTGAACTAGAGATTGCTCGACTTCTAAAATTATTTTCTAATTCAACATTCAATTTTAGAGCTCTGTGTCTGTTCAGTGTTCAGTGTCTGTTCAGTGTTCTTGTAACACCCACAATAGCAAGTGAATATTTGTCGCGAGAGGGCGCTAGTGTGTGTAGAGTTCAGTGTATGTGTAAACTTGGTGTGAGAAAGAGCGTATGGAGAACGCTCTAATAAAATTATTATTGCAACGGTTTCGTGCCATTTAATTTGTGGTGTAAATAATTTCTAGTGTAAAAGATGAGCTATCAACGAGAGAAAGAACAGTGTCTAAGAAATTTCCTTTCCACATGAATTCATTGGTAAGTTATAAAACGATTTAATAAGGCCCAGCAACAAAGGGCCACAAGTACCAGATTATAGAACAAATATTTACAATACAGAAAAAAAATTGACAGTTATAGAGACTGCCGATAGAAATGAAAACTTAGAACTTTTAGTATTAAAATTTGAAATTTCATAATGTTTGAACTAAAATTATCAACATCAATCTGGTTTTCACATCTATTGACACACCGAGCAACAATTATATGCATGTTTATATGGTTTTTTATTATTCAAATATATTACGGGCTGTACAAGATCATGACAAAATATAAATACAATTCAATTGAAATAACAATTAATATACAATCATATTATTTATGGATAGTATTTGTATTTGCTTAAATTTTATGTACTTGATTTTTAACGTTATTCTAATTGTTTGCATCATTGTCATCATTAATTTCAACAATTCTTAGACTTTTTGAACTTTCAATTATTTCATTCTCTCCTAAAAAAGATACAATAGGCTTAGGGTAACTAAAGTAAGAAAGGAAAATTTTGATTCAAATTTATCTAAGTATTGCGTAAAAACCGCATCGATCGTCGTTTTATATTTTGTAGTACTGAGTTTTCGATCATTGGACATATTTAAATTAAGTGTTTCATTTAGAAATTCAATTAGTGGCAGATTTTTATCATTTGCAAAGTTAATATTGAAGTCTCCACTTAAAATCCTCAGTACATTATCATATTTTTCGCCAAATTTCTTATCGAGAATTTCAGAACCTTCTTTTGTATTAATCGTCAAGTTTTCGAATAAAAATTGTTGTATCTGTCTCATAGATTTTGTATTGTTTTATAAAATTTTTAATTTCAAAATCCACGATAAAAATGATTGAACAACTAGAAGTCTGTTTTACCACAGTAGTAAGAAAACGTCTAAGCCACTGTGAAATACTAATCCGGATTGCGTGATGCATTGCAGAGGTTAAATATTAGAAAATAAACAATGCATAATTTTCAAACGCCAAAATAAATACGAGTATTTAAAATAATTTTCTGTTATTTATTTTTTATCTTAAAAAAATATTAGTATATTTATTTAGTACTCACTATCGTACTGCACAATGATTCTTCAATTAAACGATTCAAATAATAATCAAACAAAAAAAACACTATTTCAACAATGCACAGTATATACACATTGAACTTTCACTAAATCCATTCAATTTCACTTATAAGATATACACAGCACTATACGTCAGCTGTATAGCTACAGATATACTACTATAAGCATGTCGGTGACGCGAACACACCAGATTTCACCCATCCCAAAAGTTTCTAAGGCGAACAGCACACTGCGCTTGCGCCAGTCAGAGTATGTAGGTGACGCGAACCCATAAGATTTTCCCCTACTAAAAAGTGCCCAACGCCGCTAAAAAAGTTCAAAAATCATGAAAGACATTGCTCATGGAAGGTTCCCCAATTTTGAGATTAAATACATACATGTGTAAAATTAATTTTAACTTGTAAATAAGAAACAAAACTTGTAAAATTAATAAGAAATCATGATAGTCCTTTAATTTTTCAATAATTTTGAAGACAAGTTAGTAAAATTTAAGTAATTATGCTTTTTGATTTGAAATATGGAGTGTATGTACTAAATTGTGTGCTCAAGTGTGTGTGAAGAATATTACATGTCTGTGATACATTAGATGACATCGAAATTATAATGTAATCACCTTTCAATTAACATCTGATTCCTGTTAAGGAAGACTAAATCATTACTTGATGAGCCTTTAAATTTACTCCGTTCACAGTATTTTAGGAGAGTATAATTAAAAAGTTCACCGACATTTATCTTTTATTTAATAGACTAGCCGAGGGGTCAGCAAATTTCGAAGAGAGAAGAGCCAGCGCCCAGCTGTAAATGAATCAATTACGGTATCGAAAAGTCATATGTACTTACACGTGTGCAAGGGACGAAAGGGGACTAAGGTAGAGTGTTCCAATTAATATTTTTATAATATTTAAATATTTTACATATAAAGGCAATATTTCCATTCTTTTCAAAACTTAGGACTACCGAAGATATTTTTATTTCCGTAGCTCACTGCAGGAGTAATCATTGTCAAAACATCCCATTGTTGCAAATTGAATTTCCAAGCTTACAAGGGGAGGGCACACGACTAAGTAAATTCATTTGGGTACGAGACTTTGTGTAATAGCAGTACTACTTTGAGGTGTTCAATCCTCTAGATGTTAGCGCTGAATGGCCAGTCAATTCGGAAAAAATAGCCATCAAAATTCATGCTTAGCTTTTATACAATTAAATGTTCATGAACGTTAGAGCCACCGTAGCATGGATAACAGGGTACCTGCTTACTACGCGGTCCTCCGAAGTTCGAGTCGCGCGATCGGTTTGTTTTTTCTATTCATTTAATTATTTTCACAATTTAAAAAACTTATTTAAAAAAGTTTTTTGTTATGCTATATTAGATAATTATTTGTATTTCAAAAAGTAAAATAATTACTGTAATTATATAATTATTTATAAATAGAATTATATTTTAAAATATAATTATAATAAATAATATTTATTATAAATGAATATTATAGTAAATATTTTTATTGAAAACAATTATAAATTTATTAATACAATTTAATAAATATTAAAAATATTTCATATGAAAATTAGTTATAAATAGTTTTATAATATGAAACGCTATATATTATAAATAAAATATTATATATTATAATATATAAAATATCTATTACAATTATTTACATAAAAAAATTATTTTATGATAAATTTTATAAAAATATATATCTTATATTATATTTTTCTAATTTAATTATTTTATAATTAAAAAAAATATTTAAGGAGTCGTTTTTAAATAAATTTATTTGATTGTAAAAATAATTAAATGACTTGGAAAAACAAAACAAAAAATGATCGCATGACTCAAACCTTGGCCAGCCGAGTAGCAGGCAGGTACACTATCATTCATGCCACTGCAACTCTAACGTTAGTGAACATTAGGGTTTGTAATCCCGTGTCATATATTCAATCCCGGGATTTCGGGATTACATTATCCAAATCCCGGGATTGGTTCGGGATTAGGATTGAACTATTTATTAAAAAATACTTAGATATTAGCATAGTTGAAATTACATAATAAAACTGAAAATGTAATTAAAATTTTATTTAATACTACTTTAATGAAACAAATAAAAGATTTAATTCATCATAAAAAAAACAAATAAAAATAGTACATAATGAAATTTAAAAAAAAAAAAGCATTTCTTGTGTTTCTGTAAATAAGCTTCTAAAAACACAGCTCCTTCAGAGTTTCATCGTTGAAACGGCTTCTTATTTATTTTACACATTGTCCTGCCGAAGAAAATGCACGTTCGGATTCTTTACTAGTAAGTATTATCGTCGTTAAATAGGAGTATGTTCTTTTTAGGTAGTCACCACGTCTCCCTCCATTTTCAAAAAAGAGACATTTCTTTTCGAATTTTTTATGACAATGTCTCAAATCTACTAGACTGCATTGGTAAATGTACCTCTTTGACAACTTTATTTAGTTCTTCTGCTACACTTAATGGTTTTAGTATGTATAAATTGTTCCAGTTATATTAAATCAGAATGTGAATCAATTTCGAGTGTTACCTCATTTGAAATTGAAGATCCAGTTGCATGAACTGTTAGTAATGCAAGGAGATTTGAAGTGTCTCAAGTCTTCCAAGTAGATCCGTTATTAATTAAAGGCATTTTATTGAAGAAGGAAATGTGATAAAATCTATTCTTGAGATGTTGCTTATATTATTGTGTAAGCATTGCACTGAGCCGCTTAGATCTGTGCGACGTTCTCCCATATGAGAAATGAGAGCTGTGCATATATATTTTTTTTACCTATAGCACTTATAATTTCACCAAAAAATTCTATGTACATGTTTCATAAACAAAATATAAATTTTTAAAGAATTAAATTCTTAAAAATGTTTTTAAATATAATTCAGACAAAAATTAAATCCCGATATTAGTTATTTTAATCCCAGGATTTCAGGATTGAAAAAAACACCGGGATCCCGGGACTGAAAACCCTACTAGATATCTTCCAAAAATTCTAATTGCCTCTGTCCAAGTTAACTGACACCGGACATCCTGAGGGTGGGAGAAATGTCCGTTTTCTGACCCCACTCGCGATGGGAAGAAAGTTATAGAAGAAAATAAGAGAAAACATATCAAATTTCACGGTTTAACATAGACACCCACCTCGAACCCTTCAAGGTTCAACACGTAAGAAAACTGACATTAAACGCATACAGTACAAAAAAAGTAAATTAGATACATTAAATGTGATACCAGATTCAAAGTACTTTGAAAAAAATTTCAAATTGTAAATCAGACAAAAAAATTAAATCCCTGTTTAGTTATTTTAATCCCGGGATTTGAAAAAACCAGCGGGATCCCGGGCTGCAAGCCCTAGTGAATATTTATTTGTATTTTAGCTAAGCATGAATTTCGAACGCTATTTTCTTGGAATTGATTGACCATTTGGCGCTAATACATTGATTGAACACCCTGAAGGAGTACTACTATTTCACAAAGTTCCTCCCCAAATGAATTTCCTTAGTCGTGCCCTCCCCTTGTTAATAAAAAAATTTCAGTATCAACAACACTATAAGCGCCTTATTCTAAATTTTCCTCATTACACTAACAATTAAGATTGACTTTGGTTGTTCTTTCAAGTAACAGTCATCTCAACACTTTTTTTATAAATCCTTAGTTATAAGATGTGTTTTGTATCTTTTGTTGCGGATTTAAGTTTATCTCTGGTCCATTCATGAGTACTTCCGAATGCAAATAAGTTAATATTGCTGGTAACTGCTTTGAAGAGTATCTTCCTAGTGTAACATTTTTACTAGTCAGTCTGACTTTTACTGGATTAGAAATAATTCTAATATTTCCATTTATTCTCAGTATACTTATTGAAATGAAAAACAATTTAGCACAAAAGTAACTTTCTTAATCTAGTCAGATTCTTTAAAGTAAGTGTAAATAAAGGGGTGAAGTGATGAATTTTTTTCAATAGATAATTATAGTTCAAAAAATGGAGAAGGAACAATAATGATTTTAGAGGACAATTATTTTTAATATTGTTTACATTAGAGGGAGGCCACAACAGTCTGTGCATATAACCTCATTTTTCTCATCCCTGTAGCTTTTGAAATTTTTTTCTATTTGCTTACCTGAAAAATGGAGATATTTTTTAAATATAATAAAGAGTATTTGTAATCGCCGGCTGGGTGGCATGGTTGGTTTGTCGCTAGCCTTCTGCACCTAAGGTTACGGGTTTCGACACCAGCCCAAGTTGGTGAATTATCATGATACAGAAAATTGACGGCGACCATGTCGTATGAGTATACAGCATGTAAAAGATCCATAAAATGTCTGTTTGGCTTGGGTGCTCTCGGAAAAATTAAATCCTAATACAGGTTTGCATCTTCAAAGCTCAGGTGCCTCCACCTCTGGAGAAAGCTGGGCATCAAATTTACCTGCGGCGATTGGTATCCGCCTATAGGGTGCCGCAATAAAGAGATACCAGTTCCCGAGGAATAGGTCTGCAATGGTAAAACACCACTCTGCAGCCCATTAGGAAAAAAAATCTTTGTAATTTTCATAAAATATTAAAAGCACTCAGAAATTTGTATTTGGAGAGTATTCAACCAAGATTTTATTCTCAATGCTCTGTTGTCGATAAAAGTCTTCCGTTAGATATTTAGCATTACATATGGTTACATACAGAGTTTTCAGTTGTATAAATAATTCTAAAATGGAAATTAATAAAATTGTATATAAAGCAATGGCTTGGATCAGAAACACTTAAGAGGAACTGAAATTATAAAGTGTGTTCCTTCCTTTCCAATTTAATTTTAATTACTTATTTAAGACACCACTTATAATAAAATTATGTTCAAATTTTTTATCTGATCGAGAAAGCCGTGTTCCTCTTAAATATTCTATTACATATAAAGAGTCTATTCCATTCACATATTAATATCATCTCCACATGCCATTTGTATTGTGAAGTTTGTATGGATTTTTTAGTTGTTGTTGCTAGTGTATGTTTACTCTCGTTTGACCATCCTTTACATTTTCTCTACATTTTAAATTATTCTACCTGATAAATAAGATTCACAAAAGCCTTTTAAAAATTTTATATTTCCTTAAACTTTACTTAAAAATGCTTTTAACATCCTTACGCCAGAACAACTATTGCCCCTTTTTTTAAAAAAAAATATTCCATACAAATAGACAAAAGAAAAAAATTTTTAACTTTGTCCGGTTATTGAATGTTTTCTCCCTTTTTTTTATCTTTTATTCATACATCCTTGCTCTGGTATCGATGGAAGCCGCCTTCAAATACGTCAAAGCTTTAGTCAATCAAAAAAAGGGTAGAAAGGAATCAATCGATAAGGGAAGCTCAATAGTCGATAGTATATTTTCATCTCTCTACAATTAAATGTGAAATTAAAATCCCATATCTATTTGCATTTATATACTTTCAAAGGGAGAAAATTCTGCTTTTATAACTCACATTAATATCTTGAGACAATCTAAAGTCCAGGAGACTCAACGGTGAAATATTGCAAAGAATAATACGTTTTATCCTTCACAATTCATTTAAAAGCCTTTTTGATATTATAATGAACTATATAGAGCAATCAATTTCATTAGAAAAATTTATTGAATTGGGAATACAAAGTGAATATATTTTAAACTAGTCATTACCCACACGCTGGATATTTTATAATTTTATATGAATATTTAATGTGTGTATATATATGTGTGTGTGTGTGTGCGTGTGTGTGTGTGTACATGAATTATTGATATCTTAGCATTAAGAATTCGATTGTATTGAAAAATATTCTTAGAATTCTTGATTTTAAGAGGACAGAACTTCCAAATAATAATTTCTAAAATAGAAGTAGAATAATCATTTACTCTGTCGTAACCCCATCCCAAGTGGATTTCCATAAAGCCCATTTTTAGTGGATCTCTACTCAACAAAATAAACATGCTTGCCAAATTTTCAGTTTAAATATAATAGATTAAAAACGGAATTTTTTTATCAATAAGCTCCAGTAACCTTACTTTAGAGTCGATTTCTGAAAGACACATTCAACAAACCCGTTCAATTCAACAACAAAGACTTACATACCAAATTTCCTTACTGTACATTTAGTAGTTCGAAAATGGGTATTTTTTTATCAATAAACCTCAAAAGATTCCCTCTTACCATTTCCTTAAAATCCTTTTTTAGAGAATTCCCATGCAACAAAAGTAACATGCACACAAAAAACATGTATACTAAATTTAATTATGGTAAGTAGTAGCTCGACTATGAAATTTTTTTTATAAATAAGTCCTGGCAACTCCCCGCTGTCCCCCCCCCCAAGAAGTAAATTTCCGTAAAATTGATTTATATTCAACAAAATAAAATCGCGGATATATATTTTTAAAAAATGCCAACGAATTTTCAAGTCTGCACGTCTAAAAAACGGTAATTGTTGTCCGCAACGCCCCTTAAGCCCTCACAATGACCTTTTGGGTTGATTCTCAACACACTTTTTGTAGTGGATCTCTACTCTATGAAAGGGAAGGGCCTTTCAAACATACTAGTAAATTATCTCTTTATTAATATTTCATGTTTTCTTAATTGTTACTTATAAATGGAAAATTACTTGGCCCTATTGTTGAAACTCCCAATGTTTATAATACTGAAAAAATAAAGTTTGAATGTCAAACCTCCTTCTCCAATCAAAATGACAATTTTATTTAAAATTGAAAGAAGTATAACATTTATAATTTAACCATTTATTTGGCAGAAATTATGCACTTTTCAAAGAAAATTGTCCGTTATCATTTAAAAAGTTATTTCCTTTTCCTTAATTCAGTTATATGAATTATTGCAAAAAAGTTTTTTCGTTTGTATGCAAGTGATTTATTTTTATTGTAATTTATGTTTTTCAAATGTGCTCAAGTGAATTTAAAATTATTTGTAATAAGTAAGGAGTCAAAAGATTTAATGATAGACTAAAAGTTTTCTTGCTGAATTTACTAATAGTTTCCGTATTAAGCGTTTTAAAAAATTCAGAAAGAAAAAGGATAAAAAGGAACAAAGAGTCGGTTCAAAAATTTCATGGTATTGAAAGAAACAAAGAGATCAAGAGTAATCATATATCTTCTTAAAGTATTCTAAATTCTTGTAATCTCAAACATATATCTATGATGATATCAGTATGAGAAAAGATTTGGTTTATACTTAATTAAAAAAAACCAACAGATCATATAACTGAAATTCAGATGCTGTAACCAATTAATAACTAAAAAAATTATATGAATAATTTATCTTATATTTAATCTAATTTTGTGTTTTAAAAAAAGTTTTTTTTTAAAAAAAAGACGAAGTTTATGAAAAAATGTGTGCTAGTAACACACTGTAATTTCTCGAATTGTAATTAAACAAGATTTGTAAAAAAGTAGAATAACTAGTGTTACTTAGCATAATCCATAATTTCATTATACAGTTCATGATTTTTTTAAAATTAAATGTCATTTAATTTTTTTTTCCGATTCTAATTTGACATTAGTACGTAACGCTCCCAGTTGATTTTGACATTCCCGAAGTTGGGCGATAACTTTACTCTATAATTACCTTGATTTTCAACGTTTCATACTGTGGTTGCCATCATCATTACATATATTACAATTAATTTTTATGGAAGGCCGTGGGTAGCCTAGTGGTTAGAGCATCGGACTCCAGACCAGAGGGCCTGGGTTCGATGCCCGATGCCACTAAATACCACCGAGTATAGACGGAGTACGTGCTCGTTAAATCAGTGCGTCCGAAAGTCTTGCGGGTGGTCGCAGCAGAAACCACGAGCGCAGGGGCCTGGAGAATATTTCCCTCCCCTTCAGTTTCATGCTAAAATTGTGGAGGTGGAGATAGGTGGTGTCGCCATCTATCGTTAAGAAGTCCATCCTGTCTCACAGGCAATGGCAACTTTCATTCCTTCCCTGCGGGAAGGACACAAAAACAACAATTTTTATGGGTGTACTTTTGGGCGGTAACCGTATTATAATTTCAGACATTTTTAATTTAATTTTCTTGCAATTTTAACCATTTTCATACTTTACGCTGTCTAGATTGCAGCTTTCTTCTTTTGTTGTTTTTTCGAATATTATTGGGGAGTTCTAGGCTCTATTTTAAAAAGAATATGAGAGCTCTGTTTTCAATTTTTGTTAACCAAAAGGACTGTCGAATTCCACTCTTGTTTTCTAAGAGAGTTCTGTTTTTCCCCTCTCTCTCTTATTTCTTGATTAAGAAATACGAGAGAGAGGGGAAGTCAGATTTGGGTCGTCAAGAAGTATGATCAAACCAGTGAAATGAAAATTGTATACAGACAGAATGTACAATTTGACTGTTGTGTATTTTATTGCGGATCTGACGGAGGAAATTTGCGCGGCCACAATTCAAAATCTATCAGGCATAATTATTTTCTTATTGGCAGTAAATTGCGAATTTGTGTGGTTTACTTCATTTCAATTTTACTTTCGATTAATGAATTTTTAAACGTTCCTTGCTCGATGAAATTCATAAAGAACTCAGAATTTTCTCAACCGTTATTATTAATTTTTTTTTTTCATATTTTCCACATTCGGTTGTTGTTTTTCTTCCTGCTATTTTCAGCATTTTTAAATTCCTCATGTTCTATTTTTTTTTAAATCCTGGTACACGTATTTTTCCAATTTGTTTTCCCAAAACAAGTAAGTACATTTTTGCTTAATTTATCTTTTTTGCTCATAAAATCTATAAAACTAAACTCTTTCGCGTAAGTAATAAGCCATTCTATTAAATAATTTTCATGTCAAGTTCTTAGTGCTAGGCCGCTCTCTTGGATGGAAAACTACAAAGCGTTAAAATCTTATTTGGCGCAATTTGAAAACGTGCCAAAAAGACGTTTGGCGTGAAGCGTAGTGTTAACCAATTAGTTCCTTTTTTCAAGTGAGTGAATATAAAGGTCCCACTATTCAGCTACTTTTGGCGATGGACCTCGTAACTTTGAACTATGGTCAAGTGATGAGAGCGATAACTGAGCTGGTAACCCCCTTCTCTCAACTTACACACCACACCAACGGCAGTAGATCTGACTCTCGACATATTTACATCAGCATCCTCTGCACTGCGGGTCTTCATCAGTACCTGGCTCGAACTTCTTCTTTCTAAGAATTACAATTCTAAAATTATGCTTTATATATACATTTTTTACATCGTTGGTTTATTCGAAGACTCTTTTCTGCAGAATTAGTCAGATCAAAAGTACGATATAAGTGTTACGAATAGTATTTTACGGGATTAATAACTAGCACCTCAAATTTTATAGCTATAAGAAATATTCCTAAGAAAAATCATTGCAGAACAAGACAGAAACATATCATTTGTTTGGTGAAAATTATATTTTCAATTAAGAGTTTTATGAAGTTCATTTGAATCTAGAGAGTTTCTAAAAGTAAATATTAAAAACATGTTCTTATACTCAAATTTTTAATTTAAAATAAAAAAAGTATTTTCCTATTGCAACTTTTATCCTTCCAATTCACACATTTACTAATTTTCTTAATTCAGAATCATATTGTGAGCCATCATATAAAAAGCGTGGTTTTTAATAAATACATCAGAAAGCTCTCTTGTCTCGATAATGCGATGTTACAAACAAATGTAGCAATGAAACGCCATAATTTTACAATGTTAAATACTGCCACTTTAAAAGCTGAATTGCTAAGTTTAAGGTCGCACTTTTAACTTTGGTATAATTCTTCTGTTTGATGCATGCATAACAGTTACAGAAATTCAACCAAGTTCAAAGCCTAATAAACCCCTTATTTCATGGTGGAAATAATTATTATTGGTAAGCTATTCGCATTGGTATAAAAAATTTCTTAAGTTCCTTTGTTTTCAAACACACTTTACAAAACTCCACTGAAGATTGAAATCAGATATCTGCCTGAGCCTGATAGTGTTTATTGGCCCAATATATATTAAAAAGTAAGGTTATCGTCAAAGATTTTGTAACTTAAAAAAGGCTTCCAAACTTCATTCATTTCTTTAATTCAGCCTTTCTCAAACTGCGAAGTGCACCTTTCTAGGGGGAGCGAGATAACTCTACGTGGGGGACATAAACATATCAAAAATTCGAAAACAAAAAGAAAATTTTTTTCAATTGTTGAACACGTTTAAGAATTACTAGAGACCCGATGAGCTTGTCATATACAATATTAAACACTTATCTTGATAACTTACATTGTAGCTTTAACGTCAAAGTAAGGGGCCGTGGGTAGCCTAGTGGTTAGAGCATCGGACTCCAGACCGGAGGGCCTGGATTCGATGATGCCCGATGCCACTAAATACCACCGAGTACACACGGAGTACGTGCTCGTTAAATCAGTGGGTCCGAAAGTCTTGTGGGCGGTCGCAGCAGGAACTACAAGTGCAGGAGGCTGGAGAATATTTCCCTCCCCTTCAGTTCCATGCCAAAATTCTGGAGGTGGTGATATGTGGTGCCGCCATCTATCGTTAAGAAGACCAACCTGTCTCAAAGGCTCTGGTAAGTTTCATTCCTTCCCTTCGTGAAGGACACAACAACAACGTCAAAGTACATTATTATTGAATTCAATACATTGTTATTGCATGGAGGGGGAAGGTGCGATAAAATTTATGATTGAAAATTGAGTCGCAAACATTGGAGGTTTGAGAAGCACTGCTTTAATTGTACGTTTTGTATGGTATATTATTTTTTTTTTTTTTTTGAAGATTTTGTTAATATACGAGGGAGACCCAGAAAAAACTAAAATTTATTCTAATTTTTATTTTTCATTTTTTGTCGAATTCTACATTAGTCCCGTTTAAAGTATTGTCCATGGGCATTAATACATTTGCCCCAGCTCAAAATAGTTCTGGAACATTTGAGTCAGGACGGTGTTCAAAACCGTTAGCGTGTTTTCTTAGACTTCATCTGCACGTTTCTGAATCTCTTTCCTTTAGTCTTCCCTTCATCCGTGGAGACAAAAAAAAGTCTGACGGATCAAGATTGGGTGAGTAGGGTGAATGAGGCACAAGCATCATGTTAATGTTTCTCAAAAATTGTCGGACCATTGTGCAGGCTGAAGCATTGTCATGAACGTGCTCCATGGCACTTTTGTTTCCTCAAAAATTGTGTCAATGGTTTTTCAACGATCTTCATCAAATACATGTTTAATTTTGGCAATGTTTTGGTCATTTCTTCCTGTAGATGGACTTCCTGGGCGTGTCACTTCTTCAGTTGACATGTTACTAGATTTGAAACGGCAAAACCACTCGAGACCTGATTTTGCCGAAACATCCTCATTAAAGGCTTGCCGAAATATTCCGACGCTCTCAGCTGCAGTTTTTCCTAACAGAAAGAAAACTTTCACACCCAATCATTGTTCTTTGTTGTTGGCCCTCTCACTAATAGCCAAAGGGTTGAAACAGAAACGCACACACCAAAGCACTATAACTTAACTAAGACTAACGCATCTCTCTAAGAATCGTATATAGTATACACTGGTGTCCAAAAGTTAAGCATAAATCGTAAAATGCGAAAAACATGGAGTAAATATTCGTAAAATTATTCCAAATTTCTTGCGGATATTAATTGCGTGAAGAAGAAACATTGGGTTTATGCAAAACTTTTCAGTCGATTACGTCCTGCGCGAAACACCGGCGCATGTCGGAACGCGGAGAAACCGATTCATGCAGCATAGGCAGTTCAGACATGTTTCATGCAACTGCTGTGCAAAGAAACGTTGTTAACCATCAAACAAGGTGAATGATGGCACAAAGATGCCAATTGGACATGTTTACGAAAGGAAGAATCGTTGGAATGCTGGAATCCTCACGATCACAAACCGAAGTGTCTCGAATTCTGAATGTGGACCAGTCTGTGATCTCAAGACTGTGGCAGAGGTTTCAAAGAACGGGAGATGTTACCCGACAACCAGTATCAGGTCGACCGAGAGTCACAACCCCTCGCCAAGACCGATCCGATATCTGGTAATAAGTGCGCGACGTCAGAGGGGCAGTACTGCTAGAGCACTGGGTTCCGCGCTCACAGTCGCCACAGGAATATGAATTTCGAGACAAACTGTTTACAAGAGACTCAATCATGCTGGCCTGTATGCCAAAAAAATAGCAGTTTGCATTCCCCTCACGTCTGCGCATAAACGCGCTCGTTGAACTGGAGTTTGAAACAACACCATTGGAGTGTGAGAGAGTGGGCCAATGTGATGTTCAGTGACGAGTCCTGGTTTAGTCTAAGTAGTGATTCTCGGCGGGTAACGATATGGAGAGAACGTGGAACACGTTTTGAACCAAGAAACATAACGGAAAGACATCATTTTCCCTCAAGGGGAGTAATGGTATGGGCAGGCATCATGATGGACAGCCGCAAAGACCTCCATTTCTTTGACACGGGGTCTGTGACTGCTCAAAGATACAGAGACGAAGTTCTTGAGCCTTATGTTCGCTTGTTTCGAGGTGCTGTCGGTCCTGACTTCATATTCATGGATGATAATGCACCATGTCACCGAGCTGTGCTGATTGAGGACTTTCTTGAAATGGAAAACATCCAGCGTATGTCATGGCCTGTGAATTCTCCTGATTTAAATCCGATCGAGCACGTATGGGATGATAAATTACAACCCTTTCGCATCCACCAAGCTCCGTTACAGAACTGAAGAGAGCTCTCCAAGTAGCTTGGAACCATTTGAGCCCACAACTCATTCATCATCTCATAGCAAGTATGGTAAATCGCTGTGCTGCGTGTCTGGCTGTCAGAGGTGACCACACGCCTTATTAAACTGCAGCATCAGTATTTTATTTAATGTTTTCTTTTATTTTTTCGTTAAAGTGTGAATCCTTGCTATGCTCAGTTTTCTTTCAAACTGCTACTTTGGATAATAAAATTAATTATTATCATTCTTTTGATTTGCTTCCTTATTTTATAACCATTTTACACTCGCATATCACGTTTCCCGCCATTCTGATTTACAGTTCCTTCTTTATTCACATAATTATCAATTATGCTTAACTTTTGGACACCAGTGTATATATATATATATATATAGAAGACCACCCCCAACTATCACCACCTAACAGAACATCTCGTAACTACAATGCATGCGCATACAACAGTCCAGTTCCGGTTATTTTTGCCCCCCCTTGTATTCATTTTATATATATATATATTATTCATCTATTATTATTAAATATTAATCATTATTTTAGAATGTTCTTTAATTTTAGACACACGTCAAAATTCAAATTCTCAATCTTTTCAAATCTAATTAAATCCTTAAAAATGAAATTTTTCTTTAAAAATTTAATTTTTTTTTTCAGTAAAATGTTGGCTATTTTTGGCAGTTTGAATTTAATTAGTTTCGGTTTCTGTACTGATTAAACGTTTCGGGACGCTTCTGTTTTTTCTCTTTTGTGGTATCATTTATGCATTTCGTCATTTAGCTTAAGGTACACGACTGGTTGCGTTCGCTTTTTTTTTTTTTAAAATGGAGATTTGGGATTTTTTCTGTTGTTTTAATATTTGCTTAGTACATTTTATGACAAATATGCTTAAATTAAGAAGAGAAAAAGAAACTATTATTACTAAAATGGGAAAAAATGGGTAAAAATTGACAAAAAAATAACATAAATGCGGCCCATTCTGTACCAAAAGTTTATGAACAAATTTTCAATTTTGATGTGTTGCTATGTTATTCTATTTTGAAGTGACCTTTAGGATAAGAGATATTTTAAGCTTTACAAAAACTAGAGCAGTTTATCTTAGTTGTTATATGAAATTGCTTAAAAAAATAGTGATTATATTCACATAAGGATCTGTAAATTTTGTAATAAAACGGGCATTAATAAATCTAAATTTTAAAAGACTTCTTCTATTATACAGAACATACACAAAACTTTCAGTAAACTATTTTCACATCTTTTTAAGCAATCGCTGACCCCATTGAGCATTTTAAAAAAAAACACACACACATTTCGAGTAAAACGCGTTTTAAAATATAACATCTTGCTTAAAGTAACGGCATCTGCTCTTACTAAAACACTTATAGTTTTTGTTCTAGTGAACAGGAAAATGATAAATTTGGTATTTTTATATAGTTAATAAAATTTCCTATAAAATAAAATCATAAAAAAAATTGTCAATTTTTGGCAAAGTTCGCAATTTTAAGAGATACCTTAATTGTTTAAATCTTATGATATTTTTAAGGTTTGGACAAAAGACTAAATTCTCACGTAATGCGTAAAATAATAAATATAAGCACATGACTATACTTATATTTCAATAAATTATTAATTGTTTGACGGATATTTTTATTCTATCGTGGCTTATAATTTTGGTTCGAAACTAATTTTTTTATGTTATTTCTTTGATAAATGTTTATTTCAGTAGTTGAATAACATTAATGTACGGAAACAAGAGTTTCTTGGAATAAAAGTGAGTTTAGTTTGCAGAGGATCTATTTTTCCCCGTAAAATTTTAAACATTGTTTTCAAAACTTTGAAGAGTTTTGGTACTGTGAATAAATAAGTTATGCTAAGGGTCGAATTTGAAATGCTAAGTCCTTATCCGCAGTCAAACGCAAAGTGCGATTTTTCCACGCTATTCAAGTTGCAAATATTCTGAAATATGAGGAAATCCTCAAAGGAGCTCCACAGGAACAGCAAAGAAAACCTTCAAAGAAAGTTTTATAGTACAAAAAATAAATTTTTTAAAGGTGAATCAACGGTAGATTGTGGATTCACAGAATGCACTGAACAATATTGCTATCCCATAATTAGTTTTACGAAACTACATTCTTTTTTGAGAACTTCAGTAATTAATACTGAATTAAATTTAAATAATCCAACTCCACACCCATTAAAATACTTTTCACGTTAATATTCCTTCCAAAAGGCATTTAAATGCTTCAACTGAGTGGCGTAGTTGGTTAGGCGCTGTCTTCAGCTCCCAAGCTTGTGGATTTGGCCCCAGCCCAAGTCGATGTATTTTCATGATGCAAAATATTGACGACGGTCATGTCGTATGATTATGCGGCATATTAAAGATTCCTAGAGTGCCTGCTGAGCGAGTGCTCTCGGTGAAGAAAATTCCTGGTACAATTTCACATCATCAGATCTCAGGTGCCCCCCCCCTTCTGGGGAGGAAACTGGGCGTCAAAATAACATTGTCGCAAATGGTGTCCACCTATATGGTATCACACTAAAAATGGATACCATTTCTTGAAGAATACATCAGGTCTTCAGTGGTTATTACCAATCCGCAACCCTGTATGAAAGAGAGAGAAAAACATTTAGTTACTTATAACTCTGATAAGAGGAAGCCTTTTGATGTATTATAGTACTCGAAATTTTTTTTTTTACTCATCCGTCCTTAGTTTTCTCTCCTAAAAATATTTCCTTATATTTTTAATTGAAAAATTGGGATCCATTATATACGTCTGAAGACTGCCCTTTAACTTCAATTCATGTTCATTTAAATTAATTCATTAGAAAATTGTTAGTTTTTCAAATCATTGTCCGTCATCCTGTTTGAGATACATACTGCTATTAATTCTTAAAACCAATGCATTCATTTTTTTATTTAATTTTTTATAATATATATATTTAATATATTTACTTCATAAAGAACAGCAATTATGTCTACGAAATAAGATGCGCTTCGCAACTGTATTTCATCACATAATTATAGCGCGTTGTTATTACTTGATTTATTTAAAATTAATCTGAATTCCAAATGTAAAAGCTGGGTTCTATATTTTCTGGAAAATTCTGCTCATGATGAAACAAATAATCTGGAATTCAATTGTCTTACTTTTATGAAATTTATCATTTTTACAGCATCATTTATAACATTTTTTTAGTGCATTCTTTATTCATTTTACTACCGTGATACACTATTCTAAATAAGATGTTATGATTAAACTTCATTTATTGTTCTTTCTCTATTCTTTTGTATGCTTATTAAAATCAAAATGGCGTATTGTCCCTCTTCTGCAAACATAAAGTTGTAATAAAATATTATCTGCTTTATCATTTACTTGAGAAATCAAAGCCACACACACACAATTTTCAATTACTTGGTCTCACGTAAAATTACTTTTCGCAGAATGGCCTTTTAAACGAGCTGATCTGAGAACTTATCCAATAGTTTTAGATAAAATTGAAGGGGAAAAAAATTGATTGAATTTTATAGAAATTATTACAAGCTCAAACGTAAATTCTTCACATTTCTTTTAACTATAAATCTTTTTTTTTTTCGAATTAGCTTTATTAGACGGGCAATTTCACTCCTGTTATTAATTCCATCTTCCTTTCTCAAAAGCATTTTATAAACAAACATTAAGAATTCCAGCTGGATAAAACTACTAATTTAGCAGGTGTTACCTCACTATTGTAATAAAAATGAAAAATAGAATTTTGCATTTGTTGTTTCCTTATTTTATTAAGCAGAATATTTTTGCTACAAAAACAAGCAAAATTACCTCAAACAATTCTTCAAACATCAACTGAACACAAAAATATAAAAAGTTGCTAAATATATTAATATTTAATAAATTTGTCTAAAAGTATGCAAATCAAAGTAAGAAAATTAGGTGTTCTATTACCTTTATGTGGCGCTCTTTTCCCATCTTCTGTAGTGTCTCTCAAAAGTGTTCGTTTTCCTGCAATTTTCTGAAAAAATTAATGTTTTCGACTAATAAAAATTAATGTAATTGAATTGAAATTTTTTAGATAATATATGTAACTTGCTCTTATTAGAATGACATTATCAATTTTTAAAACATAATACAAATATTATTTTGAAAAATTAATAATCAAAAACTATTAAAAAATGACGCTACGTTATTATTCGAACACTTAAAAAAACATCGGAACATAGTTTTAACTACTGTATTTTTTCTTAATTTAGTACTTAATAATGGGATATCTTTTAGCGTCCACAATACTACTTTTAAACTTCTTGATTTAGATTTCATCCACTTTTTTCTGATTTCTGCATCGATGTTACTCCATTCTTCTGTGATTAATGTTTTTAGTTCTCATTTTATTTTTATGAGTCAGGTATTCTTACTCTAGCTTCAAATATGTTGTACCAAGCTTAAATCAGGTCATTGAAGAGGTATTTTCAGAATTTGGTGACAGTTACAGAAACATCAGAGGTATACGTTAAGAGTAGGACGATGGGGTCATTACCTCTTTAAAAATTATAGTTTGAAAAAAACTAAAAAACACGCTTTTATACTGAATCGAACTAAAAAGTAAAAAAATAATTCTTAAAGAATAAAATGATTAATTAGAAAATGAATGTCATTGTGATAAAAGCGTAGGGTGCTTTGTACTACATTTTTACTCTAATTCAGCATTTCGGAATAGAAGTTAGAAACTATAACAATTGATACATTTATAGAACACCCCACGCTTTTACCCCAATGACAATCATTTTCTCCTTAATCATTTTATTCTTTATTAAGAATTATTTTTTTACTTTTTAGTTCGATTCAGTATAAAAGCGTGCTTTTTAGTTTTTTTCAAACTATAATTTATTTTTCATTTTTTAGTTCGAACTACAATAAAAGCGTGTTTTTTTAAACTATCATTTATTCATGGTAGAATTTATCCTTGTGTTTGGTATTTGAATGAGTGAATATTAACGTCGCACTGTCTTAGCAACACGAGGGCTTTAGGTGACGGTCCGCGTAATTTTGAACCATGGTCAAGTGAAGCGGACGACACCTGAGCTGGCATCCCCCTCTCCTAACTACCACCCCACACCAACGGGAGGACGTTTGAGCTCTCGACAGATTTAACGTGCATCGCTCACCTACACGGCGGGTCTTTAGTGGTACTGGGATCAAACTCATGACATGCTAGCCATGATCCGATGCCTAGACCACTTGGCTTCCGCAGCCACCATTTGATATTTGAAGCTGGAATTACGTGGCTGTGGAATTAGTCTTGCTCTTCAATGGATATTAATTAACGGGTCTGAAGTGTATTTATTCTCTCCGTTTACGAGACCTCGGATGAGTCCCGTATCATTATATTAGATTCCGTCTCTTTTGAACAGGTCAAACAAATAAGAATGTGTTAAGAAGGAAAAATTCGAATTAAAAAAAATCTTAATGTACCATGTTTTTATAACGGACTAAAAATTATAAAATTCCTCCTTTTCGTTTTCTTTTTTCACATTTTCATGCCTTGTCATCCGCTTCTGAGCTATGGTCCAAATTTCAAGTCTCTAGCTCTCGGAAAGTCACACATTTTAAAATCAATTATAAAATTCCACCCGGGCAGACATTAAAGAAAGCGAGTTAATAAAAATATGGTAATATTAAGTGTCAATCCTTTTTTCACCTTTTAAACGTGTTCCTTTCATGTTAATTCGTATCATCACTTCTAAATGTATTGCTTTATAAAAATAAAAAATATTTAGCAGTTAGAACGTAAATTATTTTTTTTCACATGCAGGGGGCTTTTTTTTTTATTTTCATTTTTAGAAAAATGTTTATATTAAGGTAAAAAATTGCTAACACCCACCCACCCTCCACTTTCTCAGATACAGAACACTTTTTTTGTTTGTTTTCTATTAACCGCAAGTGTTTTTTATTCCTGCATATAATTAGCTTTAAATTCAAAACACTAGCTTCTGGGTTACACCTTATTCTTTTAGTAGCTAAATCTGAAATTAGTCGCCAATTCTGGAAATGATGTATGAAATTAGTCGCCATATCTGAAAATGGTATATGGAGCTAGTCGCCAAATTTAAAAATGATATATGCAATAAGTCGCCAAATCTGGAAGTGGTATGTGGAACTGTCGCCAAATCTGATTATCTTTATTCCTGACGATCCTGATGAGGACAATGGAACCAAATTATGAAATTATTGTATTGTCATCGGTCCTTGACAAGTGTGCAAAATTTTGAATAAATCTGATCTTTTTAAGGGGGTGAAAATCGAGTTCCAAGATTCCGTTACATGCAAGTGAAACTTATAAAAGCGTGTTAAAAAAAGGAATTCGTCTCCAATATCCAACGTTTGGGCGGATAACTTCAAATTGTTCTTTATTTAAATAAAGCTTCTGATTCATAATACCATCCAAAATACCTAATATTGAAACCTATATACACCTCCATACACAAGAACACCCCCCCCCCTCCCCATGCGTCACTGATTCAAATAAATTCTTGGAATTAAGTTCTTCGGCTTTTTCTTCTCCAAACTATTATGCTCCTATTTGAACCAAAATTTTTTAATTTATCGTCCTACCAACCAATTTTCCATCAATGCTAAATTCTCTGATAATTAATTCTAATATATTAATTTTTATTAATCGAAAATAATAATTTTGCTTAGAAAATTGCAAGTGTACGAAAACTTTTGGAGTCACTGAATATATTTTTATTTTTAACTAACTTAAAAATAAAAAATAGATTTTATTTTTTAAATGTGATTTATAAAGGGAAATGTTGATTGTTTCCCTTTAAGTAAAATTTTGGAAATTCAGCTTCAGGATTTTTCTTGCAAATTTCTGAAATATCAATTCTTCAATTTTAAGAGCCACCATATGAGTATAATTTCAAGCATTTTGTGTATTAGATGTTTTTTTTCTTTTCATTTTATCACGCATTTTTAAACTGACTTTTGTTCTCGATATTGATATTAAGCATGGACAACTTTGATGTAGAAATGAATCCGATATTAAATTTTCGTAATTAAAGTTTCAAATTATAGATCACCAGTTCAAAAATTGAACAATAAACTTTTTCTATCTAATTATTTGAATAAGTCAAAAATGAAGAAATTTTTAATATAGTGTCTGTTTTTTTAGAAAAATGTAATTTGCTTTTAAAATTGAACACAAATAAAACGCTTTTAAAATTTTACTCCAAACATTTCTTAAGCATAATACTCTGCTGCGACAAATATTTATTATAAATAAGGAAATTAATATATTTAACTGCTAAATTATAATTTAAAGCTTTTTTATACATAAAAAGTAATGGAAAGTTACTAGCACTAAGATATTTTTATCAAACGCGGTTACTGCATCGAATCCTTTCACTTAATGAATTGAAAGATAATATGAGCGTATTCTTTTTTATAAAATGAGCACAAAATATTTCACCAATTCATTGAAAAACGATATCCGAAGACAAAGTAAATCGAAAAAGATCCAATAAAACCGTCAGCTTCTTATGCGAAAACGGTGTTCGAAAAAAAGGGTAAAAGTATATGGGCACAATAAAAACGCCAGCTTCCTAAATGAAGACGGTGTCTGTAGACAAGGTAAGGCTATGCGTCAGCATCCTAAGCAAGGACGGTTTCCTAAGAAAGGGTAAAGCTATGCGTCAGCATACTAAGTAAGGATGGTGTCCAAAGACAGGGTAAGGGAAAATGGATGCAATAAAAACGTGAGCTTCCCAAGCAGGGATGGTTTCCACGACAGGGTAAAACTATGCGTTAGAATCCTAAATGAGGACCATCTTCAAAGGCAGAGTAAAGGCATATGGATAAAATTAAATACGTGAGCTTCCCAAGCAGAGATGGTTTCCTAAGGCAGAGAAAATCTATGTTAATTCAATAAAAACATCAGATTCCACTATTTTTGTTTAGACAGGCTTCAATGATATGCTCGGTAGACAATTGCACCGTATTAGTGCGCGGATTTATTTTTTAGACAGTTTTTTGTTGCTCAGTAGTGGTATATTTTATGATTTCATCACAACATATTTTTAAGTAAAAATGTTTGAGCTATTGAAGGTTGTATATGCTATGAAACTTTTCTTATCTGATTAAATAGAAACAAAATATTTAAATTCGTGCAATCAGATGTCATTTAAAAACCTTCGAGATTTTAAGGTTTCCTGTGGGCATACTCGAAATAGAGTAATACAAACCAAAATTTAGACTCCCTTTTATGATATATATTTTTAATATTTCTAATAGAGCTTAGATCAGCGTTTCTCAAACTGTGGGGCGCATTCCCCTAGAGGAGCGTGATAACCCAACGAGGGTGGCGCGAGCATATCGAAAAGTCGAAAATAAAACATTATTTAAAAATATTATAAATTTTCTGAAAGAGAGTAAAACAAAATACGTTCTGACATAACAAAAAATATAAAATACGCATTTACACTGATATAATACATTTATAAATGTATCAATACTGCACACTGCATTTTATAATTAATTTAACAATGCCAAGTTCAGAACAAGTTTAACAATTATACCAGTGTGTCATATATAAAATTATATAAAAATTTTAATACTTATCTTGATGTTTTGTACGGTTTTTAATTAAATTCGTCTTGTAGATTTACGTCAAAGTACATTATTATTGATTTCAATACGTTATTGTTTTGATGGGGTGGGGGGCGTGAAGAAAATTATGACTGAATATTGGGTCGCAAGCATTGAAAGTTTGAGAAGCATTGGCTTAGATATTTTTGTTACTCATCAGAACTACAACACACACAATAACCTTTTTTAGCTCAAAAGTGTTTTTGTTATCTTTTTAGTTGCACATGATATAAACTTTTGTATCTCGTAAAACATATATTAATTTAAATACCATTTTTTAATAACATTACTTAAATGTATAAAATATTTTACACACTCATATATAAAATGATGCACAAAACATAGTTAACGAATTATTTGATGGAAATCAATAGATAATTTTTTTGGAAAAAAATTATAGAACAATTTTTTTAATGTTCTAATTTATTTTTCATATGTAATTTTTTTTTAAAAAAATATTGAGTACTATTTAAAGAAAAAATGTTTGGGTTCATTACATATGGACAGGTATCTTTTACAGAAGTATAACATTTTTGGAAGAATATATTGCAAATCATTCGTGTACGTATAAGGTACTAATTTAATATTATATCGTTACCCGCCAAATTGTTCCTAACCTTTTACGTATATGATCCTTATACGTTTTGGGGTTTATTTTTATTCGGGTAACCCTATTATTTTTAAGCAATTCAATTTTTAAAAAAAATATTTATCCATTCTTTATTGGACGCTATTTTGTTGCAGTATTCTATTTTGTAATTTCCGTTGAATAATGGCTATCTCAGAAATTACTGGTGAATATAGGGATTTTTTTAAAAGAGTTTGAGAGTTCTGTGAAAAATTATTACGGATTAATAAGTTTACCAAATTCGCTCCTTTAGTCAATTTTATTTTTTTAAGAGATTAAATTTCTTTTTTTCAACCTTAGTTAAGATTTTACTGATTTCGCCGAAAGGGAGAAATGTGATAAATCTGGTGATGACGTTACAACTTTTCTAAAAAAGGTAATTTATTGGGTGGTCGAATTTTTTTACTGCAGATTTTATGATGTGAATTCCAACTGACAAAACGAGAAATCTGGCAGAATTTTTTTTTAATGATAGAAAATTGTGAATTTTTACTGTTTCATTTTTAATAAAGGATTTCCTAATTTTTTCACATCCCATAACAAAGTCGTTTTTCTTAGTAATTACTACTTCATTTGGCCTCTGTTTATTTATTTATTTTTATTTTTTACGCTTTCCTTCTTTTATTTTTTTTTTCTTTCGTCATTTTGAAATTCCTCAAAAAGTCAGTTTCCTCATCCTATTACTTATACTCTTCAGCACCGTTTTACATGAAAAATGCTACTATAATTTTTTTTTCTTATTCCACTTTTTAAATCAATTTAAATGGTTGTAATTTTACAGTTCTCAGTTGCCTCATCAAGTTTTAGTGATATTTTTTATTCTTCACTACTAGTTTCTTTTCAGTGCGATGGGGCCATCTTGATTAAAATCTACATTTCGTCTAATGCCTATTTGGTGTAATTTTAATCGTGCGATAGCGAAATACAAATAAATTGGCATGGATTTAGAATTAAGTATTGCATTTTAAAAAATACATGTACATTTGAAATAAACAAAATATCTAATAACTACAATATTTAGATGGCTAAAACGTACTAGTTGCTTTTTTGATCGTGACAAAGGAATTTTATGTAGACCCCACAACATGAATTCGAATATGTTGCCATACGGTTCCATTACACGCGCTCGTTTCTTATTTCGCTTAACTCAATAGCATTTCGGGTAACAAACGTATTAGACCATATGTTTGGAAATATTCACTGCATTCGCTTCCGTGAAAAATAGGTCCCCAATTTTAATCATTTTTCACAACAAAATAAGAAAAAAAGAATGCAGAAGAATTAACCAATTAAAAACAATATTCGATCAAGATTATTGTGCTTGAACATTTGCGAAAACTGTACAAACTATAAAAAGGAAGTAATTTTCTTTCTTGCGCTAGCAAAATTATTGCGTTTGAACAAGCGTAGGAATGATGATGTTATGAATGAGCGCTTTTTAACGACGCACAAAAAACAAAACAAGGAGTATTGGCTAAGGGATCTCTTAATTTTGAGCCATGGTCAAATGACGAGAACAACGCCTGAGCTTCCCCCTCCTCCCCAAATTGCTACACCACACTAACGGGAGGACTTTAAGTTCGGCAGATTTTAACGTACATCTGAACTACTACAGGGCGGATCTTTAGTGGTACTAGACCTGAATTCATGACACACAAACTTCGAGTATGTGACCATGACCACAAGCCAATCGCGGAAAACTTATATTGTAATAACATAGTTCTTATACATGTAGTACGTTCACGTAATTTTTTTAAATTAGTTCGTTTCTAATATTGAATAAACAAGCCAATTATAGAAATTAATGGAGCTGAGAAGTACAAATTAGTTTTGATCTGATTTTTCATCCTCACAAAAAGAAATATTTTCCTCGTTTCTGTTGCATTGATTACAGATTATTGCGAGACTGAAATAATCTGTAATCAATTCAACAAGTAATAAATCAAAGCAAATTTCAACTATCAGTCTCAAAATAACTGTAATCAGTCTTAAAATAACTGTATACGTTTCCGTCAAAAAGTAACAATAATTTAGAGCTTCGGCACAATTTAATTTAAACCGGTACTGTGTTACGACAAGCTCTGAAAATTAGAGCCTCATAACCTTTTCTCTTAAAGTCAACACTGCAAAATCTATTACACAGCGTGCTGAACTTAAGATAAAGTGTATTTGTGATGAGAGGGGAGAAATACATGACCAAGATGATTAATAAGTTGCTGGAACGCGAGGAATCGCCCCTGGTGTAACAATAAGGTCTTTGATGAAGTAGAAAGCTTGAACCTTTTAACTCTCTCTTTCGATGTTAATTAATAATCGACGCGAAATTCTCTTTCGTTGCAGTGTTTATCGATTGCGATAAATGATGTTACGCGATGCAGAAAGTTTACATAATTATTTTCGTCCACTTTAATGCAGGTTTTTAAAAGTTACTGCAATAAGACTGAACAGGAAAATAGATTTCTGTTCTGTTTAGTAGAAGGATTGCTTGATTTTGAAAACTTGTTTATTTCAAAGCAGTCATTTCAAAGAAACGATAGAATTAATATAAAAAAAAACGAGCAAGCCTTACAGTAGTCGCATATGATGTGTAACATCTAATATGTTATCGTGGTAAATAAGCAATAGAAACTTAAATCCTGAAAAAATGAATCGGGTATATTGGAAATAATTTTCTATCGAATAATTATATCTTTAATGAAAATTTTATTTAATTAACACAAGGAGTAATGCAATTTGTTATCAAAAATAATTATTCTTGTTCAATTTGGGGAAGAGCGGAGACTTATGATAACTATTGTGTAGTCCATGAATATTCCGAGTGTAACATCGAAAAAACCCCAGAATTATTGCTATTTTGAAAAGTTTAAAATAGAAAAATAAAATAGTAGTGGGCCACCCAGCAACAGGAAACCAAGCCTGTTTGTAGAGAAAAAATGAGACAAATCGAACACAGATCCTGGGCCTCTAGGTACAAATGGGACGGAGCTAGGGCAGAAAGAAATACTGAAACTAACTGCTGGGGGGGGGAGGCATCAGTGTCGATAATGAACACAGATATCTCCGAATAAAGCAAAGATGGGAAGATTACCCAAGTATCATCATCCCATCTCACTTTGTTCGTGACGTCACCAAACCTTCAAACCCCATAGGACTAACATAGGGTTTTTAAATTTAACGATGAAGCCCCTCTGACCTACTACCATAGAAAAAATTGAACAAAAGGATGTAGCTCTACAAGGAGAACCTATGGTTCGAGTTTCAAAGCAGAGACTCAAAAATCCAACGGAGAGATGACGAATTTAAAAAAAATTAAAATACTTTAAAATCGTGAAATGGGCAGGGGAGAAAATAGGGTTATATTGCAATAAAATTATGTGTGCAGAAAGCTCATACGGAAATCTATCGAATCAGGCAGGTACGGATGACTTACGGAGCTTAGAACGGACGTAAGAGTTCTACTTTTTCAAAGTAGAAGGAGACCTTAAAGAACCATACCATATTCACTAGGCACCCTGGTCACAAACGCGCGATTTAAATATACATAAAATTTTTAACATTGTAAACGATAACAGACAAAAAGTGTAAAAGATAAGACATAACTTTTTTGTGGGGCACCCAAAGTGCTCCACAAAAAAGCACCCAGCATCCCCACCCTTAAAGACTCTGACAGTATCGAACTTAGCGACAAAAATAAAACCGAACTTTTAGCCGATTCACTTGAAAAACACTTTAAATTAAATGGCATACACAATTCAATTAATGATAAAACAATAACACATAACATAAGCAATTTTCTAGCTAATGAATACATTTCTATTAAAAATGAGCCGTACCTCCTTCTCTACTTTCTGAAGTCCTGGTAAATATAAAACAGATAAAAAAAATTTAAAACATCAGGAAAGGGATGGTGTTACTAACAAAATGCTCGAAAACCTCTCAGTACTAACTATCTTTGCAATTACTAGCATTACAGATATAATGTTCAAAATTATATATTTTCCAGTCTCTTAGAAGACAACTCTGGTTGTTTCAATCATAAAACCTGGGAAAGACCCACCAGTCTGGAGAGTTATTTACCGATGTCTTTCTTTCTCATATTAAGTAAGTTAAAGAAAATTTTAATTCTCGATAGACTAAATCATTTAGTCAATAATGATATACTCATTCCAGAGCAGTATTTCTTCCAAACTAAGCTCTCCACACATCTCACCTGCTACTGAAAACAGGCAAATTTATCAAATCTGGACAGAAGAAGATATACAGGAGCGGTTATTCATGATATACAGAAGGCTTTTGATACAGTATGGCACACCAGTCTATTACTTAAGCTCATCAAAAGTAACTTTTAAACCCGACTAATCAAACTGTTAAACTCCTTTCTCACTAACAGAAATTACTGAGTTAAAATCAAAAAAAAAACTTTCTCAAACTTAAAATTTCTTTAAGCTAGAAAATCACAGAAAATTCTTGGACCAACTCTATTTAACTTGTGTGTCAATAATATTAATGATTACCAAAATCTGTCAGTTAACACCACTATTGACATTTATCCAGATGACACTGAGATACTCTTTCAACATAAAAATACACGAATGACTTCGCGTCACTTAAGCAAACATATTGTTCTTATTGAGGATTATTTTAATGAATTGAAAATAGCATAAACTGGTTCAAAAACTAAAGCTACCTTTTTCTCAAATTACAGAAAAATTTCGATTATTTTTTTTAACAACATACTCTGGTCTCAAGACACCAAGTACCTTCGTGTTATACTTGATAAAAATCTCACTTTCAAATACCCTATTCTACACCCTAAAAGTAAATTTAAACAAGTCGCGTGTAGTTTTACCCATTAATTTTAAGAAAATCTACTTTAACTAGAAAGGATAAAATATACTAATCGACATTCTGATCCTCAGACCAGTTCTGGTCTATGCCACCCCAATCTGGGTACATGCAACCAAAACTCGAATTAATATTGTAGAAACTTCACAAGATGTTATTCTAAGGCAAATTTTTAATTCTCGCTGGTTTATGAAGATAAAAGACTTCAGAACTGCCAGCAGCACCCATTATTGGACAATTCATTAGAGGAATTGCAACTGACTTCTTTGAAAAATTGACAGTTCTCAAACTTTATTTATCTTGGGTATTGAGAACATACCTCTGATTTAAATTTTAATATACCTAGAAACAAAAAATAGATCAAACTATATTATATATATTTTTTAAAAAAATATTTATTTTAAAATTTTTATTATTATTTATTTTTTAACCACATAACTGTTTTTATATCTAATGTTTCTCACGATAGAATCTGCTATACTATAACTTCACTCATGGGTCAACTTTGTACCAACCAATCAGTTTACATCCTCAGGTCTCATCTCACAAAAATATTCCATATTTTTACCTCGGACTTCTTTACTACATCCGTATGGGCTAGACTAAGCCCCACCCATCCTTTTAACCCAATCTAAGCTGGGTTTTTATTTTCGAGTTTTCCTCCGTTGAAAAAGAATTTTTTAGAAACTAAAATTAGTTTAAAGTTCCAAGTGCTCCTACTTAATTTGTCATTAGACTTTTATATTTTAAGAATTTATTACTAAAGGGCACACAAATCGTTGCACAATCACTCAAAAAGTCTATACTGGAGGTTAGAGCTCTCAAAAGGGGTGAGTGCTCCATAAATTTACCAACAAATACTTTTTCAATACTAGGACCCTCAGCTACTTAAGCCAATGAAACTTCCAGTATACTCTAAAATCACTTTTTTTTTATATCGTTGCTAGCCAATTGTCCTATCCGGTAGATTATGCAATAGTTACAAAAATTTAATGGCATGTTACTTTTTATGAGAATTAAGGTTGTATTTAATATATTGTTTCGTTAAATGGGTAAATAAAAGGAATTAAGAGTAGCGAGATTCCTTCTGGAGGATTCAAGTTCTTAATAAATGAAAATAAAATCCCTCTAAAAAAATCAAAATAGAGAAATAGATAATTATATATATATATAATAGATAGATAGATAGATAGATAGATAGATAGATAGATAGATAGATAGATAGATAGATAGATAGATAGATAGATAGATAGATAGATAGATAGATAGATAGATAGATAGATAGATAGATAGATAGATAGATGTGTATCTCTTCAGTTATTCTTTGAAATAGATATCTTTCAATATTATTGCCCATTAATATTTTTTTTTTAAATTTCTTACGATGGATCTGGACACTTAATTTTTTTTCCCTCTTATTTTCCCATTTTATTGACTTCGGGAAGCAAGTCACTCGAGTATTCGTTAACTTTAGGCACCCCTCCCTCTAGTCAATAAATACTTTCTTTTTCAATCCCTACTATTAGTTCAAAATCTTCCAATATATATATCTTGTTCAAGTGTTCAGTTGTTAATAAAATATATTTTAAAGCGCTCTTGAGCTGAAATTTTATACACACGATTATTTTAGATGACAATACGATAATTTAACTACAATTAATCAATTGATTAAAACTAATTAATCAAGGAATTACAAATACAACCACGTTGACTTCATTTATGGCGACTTAGCGATTATTTTGGTGACTTGTGTCAAAACTTGAAAAGATTTTTTTTCTCAGATAGATTTTAAAGCACTCATTTGAGCTTAAATATTGTATACACGACAGTTTTGGGTGTAAATACGATAATTTAACTGTAATTAATTAAAATTGATTAACTGAAACTAATTATTTAAAGAATTACAGATACAGTCACGTTGGCTTCATTTTTAGCGACTTGGGTCAAAATTTTAAAAGATTTTTTTCTCACGTTTTAAAGCATTTAGTTGAACTGAAATTAAAAAAACACGATTTTTTAGAATACGATACTTTAATGATAGTTAATAAAAATTAATTACCACTTAATATTGTGATTCTGTCATATGTATATACATATTTATTCTAATGGTAATTATTTGATAAAAAGTAACGAAATAAAATTTTTCTTTGTTTCCCTAAGTAGGAATCGACTTTAAAAAAACTTTTATACTACTTGCTTTCTTTCACTTTGTCTAAATCAGAAACACGTATTTGTACGTTTAGTTTTCAGTTAGATAACAGTTGTCCGACGCAAATTGCCCAAATGTGGCTCTAAACACGATTAAAACAACCATTCTTTACTTTAAATAAGCCGGTTTTTCTATATTTTGTAAGGAGATTTTACTTTATCAAGAATAAAAGAGTTAAGTCCACCGTATGACTTTCACAAAAGGAATATAGTTTACTTCAGTGGCATAAATACCAATGGTCTAGGCGGTGCCATGCACCGGGACCCTCAAGCTCAGCAAGGCCCTTTAACCCTGACTACCAAGCAAGCTGAACTTGCGATTGTTTCTCCAACATTTAAGATGTAAATATAAAAGGTGCAACACAATTAAAATCATAGCAACTCTGAAATAATTTCGAACTTGTAGGGAATTCTTTCCGTGGTTTGTATAGTGTTGCGAACTTTACTTTTTGAAAAGTGTATATTATTTTCAATTTTTTCATTTTTTTATAAACCGTTACTCGAAAATAAACTTCAAATTCCATGAACAATCTTAAATTACTTCTTAAGGAACCAACACAGGAAAGAACTTCTTCCTGGTTACATTCTATTTTTAATAACAATATGATTCATAATTTTAGCTAGTTTCCGTTTCAATATTTCGCAAATCGCCGGCTGCGTGGCGTGGTTGGTTTGTCGCTTGCCTTCTGCACCTAAGGTTGCGGGTTCGACTCCGGCCCAAGTCGGTAGATTTTCATGATGCAGAAAATTGACAGCGTCCATATTGTATGAGTATACTGCATGTAAAAGATCCGTAGAATGTCTGTTTGGCTTGGGTGCTCTCAGCAAAATTAAATAATAGTACAGGTTCGCATCCTCAAAGCTCAGGTGTCTCCCTTGAGGAGGAAACTGGACGTCAAAATTATTGCGGTAATTGGTATCACCTATATGGTGTCGCGCTAAAAAGTAATACCAGCTCCTGGAAAATGTACTAGGTCTGCAAAGGCAAAAAAACCAATGCACAGCCCCATAAGGAAAAAAAATATTTTGCAAATCTACTCCATTCTGCAACAGACTGATGTATTTTGCTCCTCCCCCTCTCTGCTCTTTTGAAGGATTTTTTTTAGATAAATTATAAAAAGAATATTGTATTGCATCTTCTTGTTCATGTATATTTTTTCCCAGTCTATCTCGATGAACCATTCTTGTTGCGCCCTCTAGCGCCCGCTATGTGAAGCGAGCTTGAAAACAGAGGGGACGGGAGTTGTTGAAAAGAAACTGACGGTAGCAAGACACTGAACAGAATATAACGAAGCGAGGAGCGGAAAGCGTTATGTAGCGGTTTTTTAGAAAAGTAGATTAGTTTTCAAAATTACATTGTAAAAATAAACGTTAGTTGCTTATCACAAAAGAAGCCTCTTTGATGTCAACTTCAGGAAAGCCTCTCATTTTAATAATAATGATCACATGGATCAACTAAAAATACCACAATATGGCGTCCCGCTTGGGAGGCTTGATTGAACGGCAACAAAGAAGCGAAGAGGTAGGCAAAGATTTATTATTTTCCATTTTGAAGATATTAAGCATGGAAATTTGATTTTGTTTTAAATATTTGAATGATCAATTTTTGCTGCATTGAATGTACTGAATATACAGTTTAGAAGATTTAAATAATTAAGATAGTAGAAATGGAAATAATAAAAAGAAGCAAAACCGCTCAAAGAGCTTCGTTTACAAAAGCGTATAATAAGTTAGAAAGCGCATTAACGGACGATAGCGTGAATATGACGAAATTGAAATGTGCTTATAATTGTTTAAGCAAAAAGCAGACTCTTTAGAAACAATTCATAACGGTTATTTAGATGGCTTAGAAAACGCACAAGATTTCGAAAATGAATTTATTGCGGTTGAAGAATACCGAGAAAAATCGCTGAGAATTCAGCTACGAGCTAAGCGTGCGCTAGAGAATTTGAAAAAGATTACGAAGGAGAACGAGACTGCTTTTACCAATAACGGCTCGCAGTCACAAAATGATAAATTTACTAAAACATTATGTCGACTCCCCGAAATAGAGCTTTATAAATTAGGTGGAGACTTGAAAGATTGGTTGACATTTTGGAACCAATTTAAAAAAATCCATGAAAATACGAATCTGACAAACGCGGATAAATTTCATTATTTAATCCAATCAATGAAATTAAAATCTGAATCAAGAGAAATTGTAGAATCTTTTCCATAACTGATGAAAACTATTCTTCAGCTTTACAGAGTTTAAAAGAAAGATATGGTAGAAAAGACTTGTTAATAGATTTTTATGTTAGAGAGCTATTAAAGCTCGTTTTGAACAACGCAAATAGGAATAAAAGCGATCCTTTGAGTTGTTTATACAATAAACTGTCTACTCAATTGAGAGCATTGAGCTCCTTAGGAGTAACATCTGAAATGTGCGGGGTAATATTATATCCTCTTGTTGAAAGTTCATTACCTATAAATGTGTTACGTTCATTTGAACGGCAAAGAAAAAGTCTGGAAAACGAACTAAAATTATCAAGTCTTGATGCAATAATTCATTTTTTGAAAAACGAGGTCGAAACTGAAGAGAAAATCCGGTTAAGCAGAACAGACATATTTCACTTTTCCTCGGAGCGGAAAAACGCCGCGCCTGCAAATTCTCGAGATCGAAAACCCTCAGCAACCGAATTGTTTATTAGCCATAAATCAAATGATAATTTATGTATGTTTTGTTTTAAAAATCATGAAACTCGATCGTGTAAAAAAGCATATTTTATTCCTTTAGATGAAAAATTGTCAGTGATTAAAAGGAAAGGTTTATGCCGTATTTGTTTAACGAAAGGTCATTTAGCAAAACTCTGTTCATCTAGTATTAAATGTAATCTCTGCTCTGAAAGACATTTAAAATTAATGTGTCCTAACTTAGAAGTTAATAAATTGGATCAAATACCAAAACAAAGTAATAATGATATTGATGAAAGGATTACAGACACTTTGTATTCGCACACAAGTGCAACGCATGAAGTTTTTTTGCAAACTCTTGTAGTTAATATTAAAGGAAAAAAGACACGACGTAAGGCTAGAGTTATTTTAGATACGGGTTCCCAAAGATCTTACATTAAGAAATCAACCGCAGAGGAGTTAGGTTTTGAAATTCCGAGAGAAGAAGAGTTTTCACACGTATTATTTGGGGTAGCAAAACTGAAACACAAATGCATAATTGTTATAAAATTTATCTTTATAGCCTTGACGGGAAATATAGCTGTAGTTTAAATGCTTTAGATCAAGATATAATTTGCAACGACATAGCTAGCGTTAGGTATGGACCTTGGATGAGGGAATTGAAACGAAAGAAAATATTTATAACTGACTTTCAAAATGATTCAGGACCCATTGAAATACTTTTAGGAGCCGACGTTGTTGGTAAACTATTTACGGGAAAACGAGAAGAATTGATGTCTGGATTAGTCGCCATGGGGACTAAATTAGGTTGGACATTAATGGGAAAAGTTCCTCAGTTACAACATCAAAATGTGAATATGACTGTCGTTAGTATGCTGTCTCAGGAATTACCAGTTTCATTCTTGTGGGACTTAGAGCTGCTCGGTATTAGAGATCCTGTTGAACAAAATAACAAAGATGATTTGCGAAAGGCCGTAATGATTCACTTTCGAGATACTGTTCAGCAAAATTCAGATGGAAGGTACGAAGTAAGCTTACCCTGGAAAAAAGATCATGCCCTTTTACCAATAACTATGAGTTAGCTTACAAGAGGTTAGATTCTACTTATAAGAAATTAGACAAAACGGGATATAGAGAAAAGTACCAGCAAGTTTTTGGAGAATGGGTAGAAGAAGGAGTAATTGAAGAAGTTTCTTGCGGCGAATTGTCGTTGCAAGAGTCTCATTACCTTCCTCATGTCCAGTTACTCCAAGCTAAGTCAAGAATAACTCCGATGAAGAAAATAACGATCCCGCGTCTTGAATTGATGGGAGCTACTATTGGAGCGAGATTATTTGATTCCGTGAGTCAGGCTCTGAAACCAGAAATTGAGAATATTAATTCTTATTTTTGGACTGACTCATCAACAGTGTTGACCTGGATTAAGAGACAAGAACAGTGGTCAGTGTTTGTGAACAATCGAATTGTTGAAATAAGAAGGCTGACTCCTCCTGAAAACTGGTTCCATGTTCCAGGAAATCAAAATCCTGCTGACATTCTCTCTAGAGGATGCGGACCCAGACAGCTTTTGAAATCTGAGTGGTGGCTAGGACCTACTTGGCTGAAGAAATCTAAAGAAGACTGGCCTAAGTCATTTGGTAGTGTCAATGAAGAAGAAGTTGAAAAAGAGAAGCGAAAAATTGTCGTCTCAGCTAGCAATATAGAATTTAAATCCACTATAACTCTATTAGCAACAAGAATTTCGAAATTTTCAAAAATAGTTAGAGTCTTAGCATGGATATTACGCTTTCAGCCGAAAGCTAAGAATTTAAGGAGAGAGAAGCATGCAGATTTAACACAAGAAGAAATAATGGAAGCTCAGAAAACACTACTGCGTTCAGCACAAAAGGAGTGTTTTAATGAAGAAGGAAGAAAATCTTTGAAAAACTTTCAAGTTTTTACTGATAATGATGGTGTACTCCGACTAAAGTCCAGAATTGCCAACGAAGATGAATTGCCTGAATTCATTGCTCCATTGATCCTTCCACCTAAACATTTAGTGATCAAACGACTTATTGAGCAAGAACACTTAGTTCACAAGCATGCAGGAACTTCCATCCTTCTAACAATTTTACGAGAGAGATTTTGGATCATCAAAGGTCGGAGAACTGTTAGCTCCGTTATTAGAGACTGTATCATCTGTAAAAGACAAAAAACGAAGAACTTGAGGTTCCATTTCCACCTCTGCCTCGAGATCGAACCAGACTATCAGCAGTATTTGAAGTGTCCGGTGTGGATTTGGCCGGACCCTTAATAACCAAGTCAAATGAGAAGGTTTGGATTGTCCTCTTTTCCTGTGCTGTTTACAGAGCTGTCCACCTAGAGTTAATACCTTCTCTCAGTACAAATGCTTTTATTCAAGCATTACGAAGATTTATCGCAAGAAGAGGTAGAATATCCATTCTATACTCAGACAATGGAACTAATTTTACAGGCTTAAGTACAGCATTGAAGCGACTTGATTGGACAAAAATTCAACGCGAATTTGAGATTAACCAAATAAGATGGAAGTTCAACCCTCCATCTGCCCCATGGTGGGGAGGATTCTGGGAAAGGCTAATTGGAATATTAAAAGACCTTCTCAGGAAAAACTTAGGACGTTCAACTCTGACATACGAAGAACTGTTCACTCTTGTCTGTGAGTGTGAATCAGTTATGAACAATAGACCCTTGACATACCTGTCAGAAGAACCCGATTTAAAAGCTTTAACGCCATCCTTTTTTCTTCAAGATCTCCCAAACAATGATGTGCCCGATCTGGACAAAATAGACAAGACAAATATCAATAAGAGATACAGATATGTTCAGAGACTAAGACAAATACTAAAAGAAAGATTTCGAACCGAATATTTGGGATTTTTGCGGTCATCCATCCCTAAAAGACTTGATCAAATCAAAGTGGGAGACATCGTATTAGTTGGTAGGGAGGATAAAAAGAGACTTTACTGGCCCTTAGCAAAAGTCATCGAACTCTTTCCTGGAAGAGATGGACGTACAAGGCTGGTGAAATTAAAAACAGGCAAAGGAACTTTACTCAGACCTGTCCAAAGACTGTATCCTTTAGAAGTCACCGAAAGTACGAAAGCCATGGACATTAACTTGGACTTGAAATAGAAATATCCTTTTGAACAATTTTAGTATATAATTTTGTGAATTTATATTGAAGTAATTTTATTGCTGATATTTACTATATTTTTTTCTCATGGAATATTCACTCTATGTTTTAGTTTGAGAATTTGAATTCTGTTGTATTATCCTAATGTCTTTTTGTATCATTCTCAGATAATTGTATGCTTATGATATTTTTAGTATATTTTCAGTTTGTTTAGTTCTTTGTTGAGTTTTCTCCTAGAATTCCAAAACTCAAGTGGGGAGAATGTTGCGCCCTCTAGCGCCCGCTATGTGAAGCGAGCTTGAAAACAGAGGGGGACGGGAGTTGTTGAAAAGAAACTGAGCGGTAGCAAGACACTGAACAGAAGTATAACGAACCGAAGGAGCGGAAAGCGTTATGTAGCGGTTTTTAGAAAAGTAGATTAGTTTTAAAATTACATTGTAAAAATAAACGTTAGTTGCTTATCACAAAAGAAGCCTCTTTGACGTCAACTTCAGGAAAGCCTC
>BMAO01015195.1:0-77184 GCA_019973975.1 Trichonephila clavata | reverse complement strand
AGTTTTTAGAACAGTACACAAAAGCGTTTTAGTTTGCTCTGGAGATCTCAACCGGAAGCTTTCAAAATCATAAGATTTAACGGTGGTTTTTTGGGGTTGTTCTGAATACATGGATGATGCAATATTGCATTATCTTGTTTTAAAAAGAGAAAGAGATATAGCTGTAGTGTGTTGCTTAGGAGATAAAGTTGTAGATAACAATATGTGAAGAGAGAATTGCTACACACACACACACTATATGTATATATATATTAAGTACTTTTACCATGAGGATTAGTTACATTTATGTGTCAGTGCAAAAATCAATTCAGACTTTAAGTTACTAGCTGAAAGGGATTTATTCACTTTCATTAAGAATCTCATCGCTGATTTGTTTGTCGTAGTTAAATATATAAAAGATCGTTAATCTGTTATATATTTAAATGAAAAGTATTAATCCTACGTAATTCGTTTAGACATATAAGTAATTATTATGGTTTTGTTCATACAAAACACACACATTAGCTTATCCCGAAACATCATTTATATTGACAGAACATAAAAAACCATTATATTAATTACGCATATATTTATACAGAGTAAAATAACTGTGCTATGTGTGTGTTGTTCATTTGAATTGGATGCAGATTTTTTAAATATTTTTTTAAACTTAAATATTGGTTTAAAAATGCTTTCAGAGTTTTGCTTAGTTTTTGATAAATATTATTTTACAAGTATTTGAAGAGTTTGGTATATTCATGCAAATCTAAAACAATTTACATAAACTGATAAAATTACTGTATTAAAAGTTATAAATTAAAAATGCTAATGAACAATTTTTTTTGCCCATAAACCTGTAAGTAATATGCAAATAAAATTAACACTGCCTTTACAGAAAAATAATTAAGTCATAAGAAATTTTACTTTAAAACAGGGAAACACTTAATATATATGATTAAATTAAAAATAATAAATTCCACTGAATTTTCTTTAAATGGAAATCTTCGTAAAAACGGACACACATATAACTAAGTTTTAAATACAAAAATTAAGAAAAGCATGAATACATTGATTTTTTTCGAAATACACACACATAGTTGTTAATAACACAATTTTTTTTTATCTTAATTTAATAATATCTACAGCTGTTTATAAGGAACAATTATTTATGTCAATGTCATTTCTTTTTTATTAACACAATATTTGCAAAACCCATTCCTTGAAAAATTTGCTTAATGATAAAATAAATATACAAAAATCAAATCTTGACTTACGTTATTCTTTGCTTGTAATGGTGCCAATATCTTAAATAGCTTGGAACATTAGATCGCAAGGACTTTTGAATCACATCCACAATCAAGATTAATTGTGTCCAAAGATCATTTCAGAAGTCTGAAATAAATTGTGTGCAAATCCAATGGCCATTTGGGTGATAGCCATAGATCATGGTGTATACCCACACAATCGTTCCAAAAACTATTTTAGTTTTTGTATTGTCCAAGGGTAGAAATAATGAATAATTCGGGGGGTATGCACTTAACTTTTTTAAGAGCGGTAAGTAGTTCCTCAGAAAACTGTGCAAAATGAATAATATACAATCAGACCTCTATTTAACGAACCGATATATCCCGAAAAAAACTCGTCGTGTGGAAAATTTGTTAAATAGGGATTTCTCTGAATATACTTTATAAATCAAATAAAACAAATTATAAACTCATAAACACTATATATTATTAAAAAGTAATTATACACAATTTTTTGGCTAAGAAAAATACATTTTACTTTCAACTTTAAAAAATAATTTTATGTTAAAGTTAACGAATTTTATTGACATTTTTTAATTTTAAGCCTGCAAGTATTTATAAACATGCGTTATTTAATAATTAGTAATTTTAAACATACGTTGCCACACATGCGTCCTTACATTAAAAACTGATAAGATCTGCTAATTTTGTGATTTTGTATGATTTTTTTTTATTTGAAAAGATGAAATGTTTAGAATTACTGCAATTTTGTTTCTTTCGGTAAGTTCCTGGTAAAAATCAATTTAAGTCATTGATTACTGTAAAATGTGTTGAAAGAGAGAATAACTCGAAATGTCCAGAACTATTTAAAAATAGAAAGAAAAAATCGAATCAGAAGCGAAAAATTTCGTTAAATAGAAAATGCGTTTCGGTATTTGGAGTTCATTTAACGCAGACAATCAGAGAATGTTCTTGGTTCTAGAATAAAGTTCCAAAACAGAGAAATTTGTAAAATTGAGGTACGACTGTATGTATAGTACAAAGGGGGATGTGTTTTGGTTATTATATATATCCGCGTAAGAAGAAATAAAAAAAATATTAATTAAAAAATATGTAAAAAGCGGAAGAAACCAATGTGTATAAACTTTTACATAGAAGCATTTTCATTTACATATTTTAGGAAATGCACATCATAAAAAAGTTTCAACAAAAAATACTAGAAATAATTTTAAATAATTATTATTTTGTTGTTGTTTAAAATAAGCTCATTTACATAGGGTCAAGTGAATCAGAATTCATGTCATAAATAATAAAATATATCACGCTCTCTATGCTTTTGATGGGAGGCTGACAGGGTAGTAGTAGTAATCTTTTAGTAATTTTTGTATTCTCGCTGTTTACAGGATGTTGTTGAAATTCTTTAGACTGGGGTGCTGTTTCAGGGACTGCCTCATAAATTTATTTAAAATTGTAACTTTACGCCTTAGGGTTGACCAATAGAAAATTTTGTTAAAGATTTCGCGGAATAATAATTGGAGTGGCGTGTCCTCTCTTAAAAGGCGCCGCGCGACAGTTTTCGGGACCTTTTTTCTCTTCCCAGTCGCCACCCCTCACTCTGCCTCCTTTTCAGATAAGTGCCATGTTTTCTTAATTCTTATTCAATGTTTCTTAATTCTTATTCTTGTTTAATTTAATTCTTAAATTTGTAATGTTAGCGTTTAAACTTGTAACTAGTAAACTAAATTGTTTAAAATACCTAAATGGAGATTGATTAATTGTGTAGCGTTTTCTTTGATTTTGATTGGACTAGAGTAATCTCACTTCGGGATGCGGACTAGAAGTTTAATAGACGAATCTGGGTATTATGAAAGTTAACTTAAGTGAATTTTAAGTGTAGTTAAGTGTAGTCACTTTATAATACAAAGACATTCGAACAGTAACGACTTTTTGATAGGATGCAATGCCTTCTGTGTATTTTATAATATAAGCTCTTTTTTATCATAAAATCCTCTGTTTTGATTTTATGAGTTTTTGTACAATTTTTTATCTCAAACTAAGTGAATCTTAAAAACTCTTTGAGTTTTTAGGGCTCGTTCTGCGTTTTGATCTATGATTAAAAACGGTTTTTTCCTCACTTAAAAACAACTTTATTCATTTAAAAATTAAATAAGGTGTTAATTAATCAATTTCATCTTTTTCACGTTGCAATCCGTGATACTAAATTGTGTAGTATTAAATTACCCTTATAAGAATAAGATGCGAAGGTTTTTTTTTTACCATATTATTTAAGATCTGCGTAAAGAGTTCAGAATACCCGTTTATATATTTAAATCTTTCACATCAAACTACTTTCCGATTCCCGTATTAAAATGTAAATTTCTTCTCTTTTCAATCGAGTTAAAATATTTTTCGCAAGTTATTTCAATATTGTGTGAACGCTTAACGCGTTAAGCCAGTGTTTCTCAAAATGTGGGGCACGCCCCCAGGAGGACATGATAACCCTACGAAGGGTTACCCTACGAAAGTCACCCTACGAGTGTATCGAAAACAGATTTTTTTAAAAAAATATATGTTTACTGAAGAGAAGCAAAATAAAATACATTTGACATAATAAAAAATAAATTCACGTTTAACACTGATATAATACACTTATAAATGCATCAGTATCGCACGATGTGTTTTATAATTAATTAAACAGTATTAAAAGTAAAAAACAAGTTTAATAATTACCTGTGAACATGATATGTTATGAAATTTTATACAAAATTTAAAACTTATCTTGATAATTTGTACGGTTTATAATTGAAATGGTATTGTCAAAGTATACATTATTATTGAATTCAATACATTGTTATTGTATGGAAGGAGGGCGCGGTGAAAATTATGATTGAAAATTGGGTCACAAATATAAAAAGTTTGAGAAGCACTGCCTTAAGTGGTTTGCCCATACAACGTACTGGCTACCTTAAGTTGGCTGAAACTGTTTGGCATACGCTGTACGGGCACTTATATTTTCTTTTTTTCTTTAGTTTGCGCTGATTTTTGATTCTTATGGTGCATTATTTTGTGCTAGTGTTTTGAAAAGGGGATGGAGTTTGTCTATGGTGTTAAAATGCATTTCGTCCGGCATTTTTTTTGTGGTGAAGGTGGGAATTAGTATGGTGTTTAGTTATAAACAATGACAAATTTGACTTTTTTGAAACATTTTGGGTAAAAAAATTGACTGCTTAAGTGTTTGAGCACTGAGTTTTTCTTATATCCGATCTAACAATTCTTTTTTAACCTCTAAACTTCGATTAAAAGTTACGCGATTTGTCATTGTTTTTCACTTAGATAAGCATATGCGGTGTATAGGGGGGAAGAAAAGGCTCATATTAGAAAATTTTCTCCAATAAAAGTAAATCCTTCGTAAACATTGTCACAGTCATTTTATTGCATCCTAGAGTTTTCGGAATAGTTTTACAGATAGCAGAGCAAAGAAAAGAATATTATTTCGTATTTCCTAAGGACGGATATGTACGTCCGTAACTCAGAATGCTTGGGATGAGCGAGACGTTTTTATCGTTCATTGCGCTTAAGGGGGTTAACTAATAAAGTATTAATCAGATAATCCGCATTTATTATTGAAATACAGATAAGGTACTTTAGCTGTGGAATATAATAATTTATATTAAGCAGAAATGTAAAACATGAAGAGAAATGAAAATTTTAAACTGAATTATTGATTTAGATTAGAATGAAAATTATATAAAGAAAAAATTGCAATTAAATTGCTCCTTCTGAATTTTTACTATTTCTTAACCCATGAAATTGCATTGAATTGTACAATAATACAACCATGTCTCATTTAACAAATCATCAACTAAATAAGGGGTTTGTTCATGGTATTTGATATTTCCTATGCTAAGAACACTTCTAAAATAATACTATGTTTATACTGTGAGAAAGTTTGCTCTTATTTATTGTATTGTAAGACATTTTATGCTGTTTAATCGATTCTTCTTCCAGCATTCCAACATGTACATGCTCTCATCCTAAATCTTATTTTTGAGAAAATATGTATACGGTATTATAAAGAAGTGAATATTATAAATGATTATGTAATGGTGCTCTTGAATGACGGTAAATGATATCGATATTTTACATTGTACAGTACTTTTTCAAAGGGAAGTAGCTATCAACTATCACAGAATTAGGCTTAATTAATTTAATAGTATGGTGACGGATCTATACGCGACCTTCTGAATAATCACCTTGGGGAAACTTTGGGGCTAGCTATCGCGTTAATTCACAGCCATCCCTCAAGAAGAAACCTTGATATGTAGATTTGACTATATAAAGTCAAGGTTTCATAAATGAAAGATAGAAGGAGCAGATGAACTGTTGCGGTGATACGTAGGTGAGATGTAATTCATTATCACAACTTGAGTTTAGGTTGGAGTTTGCCACTATAATAACTTAGTGGATTAAGAATTGATAAGCTAAGATAGATTGGATTAGATTAAATTAAACAGATTACTTGCGCTTGTTTACTTAGTGCATATTGCTCTCTTTATAACACTCCTAGGGTCTCCTCTTGTAGTTCCACTTGTGGTTGATTAGTGTGCTTGAATAGTAATAAAATAATAATTACTATCATAGTTTCTGGTGAAGCTTTATCCCCCCACCCTTAGGTAGGCAGGACGGTGAAGAGGCGACTTCAAATAGAAGTCGTTCACAGTATAATGTTTAGTCTCTTCTTGTTTTGACTGTTTTTCAAATTTAAATAGAATATTGGAATATTTCTTTATTTCTTCTAAAATGTAAAGTTATTGTATTTACTTCATGCTTAGAATGTACGAAATTAATCAGTTAGATGAAGTAAAAGGCTTTTGTTTCCATTTTATCTCGAGTGAAACTGCTTTATTGAAAACACTAGAAATGTAAAAGCTTTATGAAATATAATTATATTTTATAGCCATTATAAAGCAAGTGAAATAAACTACTTTGGTTTAATCCTCTTACGCTTAAGCCTTGCACAGTTAATCCAATTAAAGCGTTATCCCTTTTAGTATAAGATTAACTCAGATGTTCCTTATCCATTTTCTAAAATGCATTCTTTCACCGATTCTAATCTTAGTTTACACAGTAACACGTGATTTCGATTTTCTACACTGGTGTGTAAAAATAAACGAACAGACACATTTACATAAATGTTTCAAAAACTACTGAACCATTTTTAATTAATATTTGCAAAAGAAATAAAGTAAACGCAATTTTCTAGTTATCGAAGACAAACTCTGTATTTTTCATTTTATCCAAATTAAGAAAACCAATATAAGATAGGTACTTCAAAATTTACTTTGTTACTTAATGGTTTTGTCCATGTTCTCAAAACATTCAAAGAATGAAACACAGACAACGCCATCTGTACGGTACAATATGATGGAGAGCAATTGGAAAATTAGATGCAGGCGAATTTCAAGTGAAGATAGCAAGGTGTCCCGAAATATGATTTATAGACTATGTAGACTATGGAACCAGTTCCGGTAGTGCGGAACAATATATAGAAGACAAGTTAACGGTCGAACAAGAGACACCATATGCCAGGATGATTCCTACATGATTTTAAATGCAAGGCGAAATAGAGGAGTAGTGCTCAAATTGCGATTTGAAATCAAAATGAGCATCAAATTGGAATAAACATTTTTAAGAAAATGAAACAGGTTACAAATAGCTTCAAAATCCTTTACAAAAAACGGTAAATAATTATATTTGATTCAGTTTTTCCAAGAAATAGTACCGTAATCCTAGTCAAGAAAAAAAGTAATGTTATTGAAGAAAAACGGAAAAGTGAAAAATTAAAAAACATAATTTGATAAAAAGAATGCGGACTACAATTTCTCTGGTAATAACTCCCCCGGATACTCTCTATCTATATAATCTTTCGATTGATATATCACTTTTGCCTGTCGGAAAGTTAAAAGTTGGATAAAACTTCATTTGAAAAATGTAAATTAAGGGGACACATACGATTCAATTGATAAAAATCGGTGAAAAAATCAAATTTAATTTTTTTAGCTTAAATTATTCTTTATATACTTTTCTATGATCTGACAAAATTTGACAGCTCTAAACCTAAAAAACACAGAATTATGATAGCTTTTACGTTCGTTTTTAGTCACATCTCTAAGGCAAATCAAAACTTTAAACTTGCTTACCTCGGAAAGATAAAATAACTAGTTTGTCTTCATTTAAAATGCTAAGGCTTTTTTTCTATTGGTCATAATGTTTTGAATTTTTTTTACCTATTGCTAATAGTACATGTAACAAAAATTGGTATGCATTTTTGAATCAAAGCAATACTTATTTTTTAAAAAAATAATTGAACTCAGAATTTGTACATTTTTTAATGAATTTTCGTTAAGCATTCATAAAACGACGTATTGTAGAAATACCAATCATGTTATCGCAAAACCCATACCAACTTTTTTGTGCATAGTTTGACATACTTGTAAATCAAATTTCATGCATGTATGTAAATCTTTGTAGAAGGAGTAGCATTTTAAAATCACTTCAAAAATTTTAAGTTTTTTCCTTAAAAAACTAAATGGTTAGCTTTTTATGAAATTACAAGGTAAAATTCTGTTTTACATAGTATACACACATGGGAGGCAGCTAAAAAGTTTTTGAAAATCCTTAAATTAAAATTTTTTCTTAAATCGTACCATGTCCCCTTAATAAATTAGTCAATTTACCATAACCCCTTTTTAGATAAAAAAGCTTAAAAAAGCTTTTGATAAAGAAAAGCTGTGTTAAAAAGTGAAATGATATTTAAAAAAGGAAGATGTTTCAAATAAATGAGAATATTTTTTAAGTATTACATTAATGTAATTTTTTCCCCTCGTTTAAGTTGTGTGCATGAAAGTCTTTTGGATGAAGACATTTTACATTAACAATTTTATAATTTCATGTAAAATTTTTTCTCATATATTTTTCATACAAATATAATACTTGAATATTATGTGAAGAATAAAAACTAAAATTTCTGTCATGACAGAAAAAATATTTTTTAACGTTTTTCTTAAATTTTCTTGTGCAATTAATACGTTTCCAAAATTGTTCATTTATAAAAATATATGGGTTGAAAAAATAAGAAAATGCAGTTATTTCAAAGAAAAATATACAACTAATGTCTTTAAGTGGTATTTTAAGTTTATTTAAACTTATTATAATTATTTTTTCAGAATTGTAAACTTTAAAGTGGTTTTTCTCAATTTGTGTTTTCCGATACGTTAGCATATTCAAAATGCTACTCCTTCCACAATTATTTACCAATTAATTCCATTTTGTCCTGTATGATATATATAAAGCATATAACAAAATTAGGGATCCATTTGCTGTTAACTGAATACTTTTTTTAAATATTAAAATATAGGGGATAATTTGAATTTGAAATATGTAAGCATGTATATCAACCTTTTATTTTTTGTCTCCAAAACTGTAAAATCGATCCCTAAAGTTGTTTAGAACATTCTTAAGAATAGTACAAAAAATTTCAGGTCAAAAATTAATAATTACAAAAGAAATAAAATTTTAAAATTTTCCAAACTTTCTACAAAAATTTTGAATTTTTTATATTTTGTGAACAATATGTAGAAAATTTCATCTCGTATCATTTTCTTGAATAGAAACGTTGTATGAAATGCTAAAATATAATTTTTAAATACATAAATAAAGTAAATTGTTCAAAGGGTACCGAGTTTACCTTAATAAAAAGGAACTTTAATAGTTTGAAGATACTTTTCAATTTTTGTGAAATATTTTTAAGACACTTACAAAAACCTAGATTATAAATTCCATTATAACCCCTTGTGAACCGATAAATGGTGTAATGTCCTGGTATCGGGTGAAGCCAGGATGGTTAAGAACAATGATTAAAAAAAGTTAGGTAAGAACCAGTAAAAGGCCAATGCAATTAAATCGACATAAGTAAATCGGAAAACTGTTAGACGCTTCAAAATTGGGCTATTTAGGGTACATCAAGGGCAGAACTCACATTTTTCTCTTCCAGATGAGCGAAGTTTCTTATAAAATTACTTAAATTATTGCTTAGGCTAAATATAAACCAACGTAAAAAAATAATTTTGTTTTCAGGTTTCTCCAAGGTGCGATTAAAGTGTTCACGTTTTCTCATAGAAAAATATTTTTCGAATGCCAAAAAGACAAGGATGTTTGTTTAATAACTTGTTTTTTTTAGCCAGAAACAGATAGAACTGTAATATAAAACCTATAAACTAGCTCTGAGATGGGAGTTATTTATAAAAAGAAACTACTTTACTTTATTTTCGATTCAGCCAGTTTATATATTGGTTAAAATAATAAGAAAATACATATAAGAATATATTTTGGAAAAAAAATACCACTATACATAAACATTTCAAATTCATTCAATTTCAATAAGTTATTGATCTAACTATAATTTGATGAGAAATAAAACTAAATAAAGGGGCAGAAGTATCACAGAAGATATTGATGCATTCTTATAATGCAATGTATTATTTTAAATAATTAGTAAAGGCAGGTAAAACTTATTTTAGCACGTATTTTTAATATAGCAATCAGGTATATTACTGAAAATAGAATTATTTCTGTTCGAGAATTTGAATGTTTTAAAAATATTTTATGTTACAATATGAGCTAAACAAAAGTAACAGAGAAACTCATATTACAATTTTAGATACACTACTTATAGAAAGCGGTAATTAATAAGGTTTTCACAATGAAGATAAACCTTTATAATTTACACTTTTTTTTTAGAGTTAAGTAGATAAATAATATTAAAGTGTATGATTACAATTAAAGTAGATATGATGTTTCCAATTATACTTGCGTATCCCCAAGTCAGTGCTTCTGAAATTCTAAATATTAGCGACCCCAAATTCAGTCATGATTTTCATCGCTTCCCCCCTTCCTCCATACAATAACAACGTAGTGAGTTCAATAATACTATACTTTGACATTAAAACTACAACACGACTTCAAACTTTTTACATGCCACCAACGTCTATAAACGTCAAGCTACTCAAAACGATTATTGCCCCGGACGTATATATACGTCTTTCTGAAGTACGATCTTTTCTGAGCACTGCTATCCATAAAATTATTCCGAAGGCTGTGGAATGTAATAAAAATACTTCGACAGTGTTTGTGAAGGATTTATTTATTTTACAGGATTTGATTTTTCTCACCACCTCCCCCATATATCACATACGTGGAAAATGGCAGAATTGGGGGAGGGGGCAATTTGCGAAACTTTCAAGCGGCAGTTAAGGGATTGATTATAAACTCTACAAATTATAAAAATAAATATTAATTTTTGGATATCACTTTTTATATAAAAGCCAATGAGGTCACGGGTATTTTTAAACTTGTTCTTAATTTAGTATTGTTAAATTAATCATAAAATGCATTGTGCACTCTGATATATTTATAAGTGTATTATATCAGGGTTAATAGTATTTTATTTTTTTATAATGTCAGAATGTATTTTGTTTAAATTTTATAAATTAATAATTTTCTTAAACAATATTAATAGGGGGCTTTCTTAAATAGGAGGGCACGCCTCATAGTTTTAGAAACACTGCCGTAAGTAATATTTAAAAGTAAGTGTGGAGATAGCTTTTTATAATGCTTGGATGAGTCATCTTATGTATTTATATGCAATAATTCCTTTTAGAAATAATTCCTCTTAGTTTCTCTAAGCAACTTTTTAAATTTGAAATAGTCCTAGACTTCAGGACTCGTGCGTAAATAATTAACTAGCTTACCCACATAACAGAATAATTGTAACAGTATCTCTTGAAAATTAACACTTTGCATTTTTAAAGTTATATTATTTCAGAATCTATCGAAGGATATCTTTACAGCAATTATAGTCTCTTTTCATGGAATTCAAGCTTATTCCAAGACTTCCTGTACCGCCATATACAAAAGACTGGAAAATCCTACTTTTTGTCTTCGTAAAAACGTAGTTCTCGCGTATGTTTTATTTGTGCTTTGTTTCGTCCATCTTTGTTAATGCGTGTGTTCTTCAGGTATCTAAGTATAAAATAATGTGGATTAATTGTCAACAAGACTGTCTGAACAATACCAGCCATATATAGATCAATAATCCTTAATAAAAAAAGATAAGGAACTCCTTATACTCACCACGCCCTGTCATATATATATATACATGTAGAGGTAAAGTGATTCACTTTTCTTGATATTTACTAAACTGTTAGACCTACACTGATGTCCAAAAGTTAAGCATAAATCGTAAAATAAGAAAAACATGCAGTACATATTCGCAAAATAATTCCATATTTCTTGCGGATATTAATTGGGTGAAGAAGAAACATTGGGTTTATGCAAAACTTTTCAGTCGACTACGTCCTGCGCGAAACACCACGCATGTCGGAACGCGGAGAAACCGATTCACGCAGCATAGGCAGTTCAGGCAAGTTTCGTGCAACTGCTGTGCGAACGAACGTTGTTAACCATCAAACAAGGGGAATGATGGCACAAAGACGCCAATTGGACATGTTTACGAAGGGAAGAATCGTTGGAATGCTGGATATCCACACGATCACAAACCGAAGTGTCTTGAATTCTGAATGTGGACCAGTCTGTGATCTCAAGACTGTGGCAGAGGTTTCAAAGGACAGAAGATGTTACCCGACAACCAGTATCAGGTCGACCAAGAGTCACAATCCCTCGCCAAGACCGATATTTGGAAATAGGTGAGCGACGTCAGAGAGGCAGTACTGCCAGAGCACTGGGTTCGGCACTCACAGTCACCACAGGAATACGAATTTCGAGACAAACTGTTTGCAGGAGACTCAATCATGCAGGCCAGAACGCCAGAAGACCACCAGTTTGCATTCCCCTCACGTCTGCGCATAAACGCACTCGTTTGAACTGGAGTTTGAAATATCAACATTGGAGTGTGGGAGAGTGGGCCAATGGGATGTTCAGTGACGAGTCCTGGTTTAATCTGAGTAGTGATACTCGGCGAGTAACGATATGGTGAGAACGCGGAACACGTTTTGAACCAAGAAACATAACGGAAAGACATCATTTTCCATCAAGGGGAGTAATGGTATGGACAGGCATCACGATGGGCGGCCGCACAGACCTCCATTTCTTTGACACGGGTCTGTGACTGCTTAAAGATACAGAGATGAAGTTCTTGAGCCTTATGTTCGCTTGTTTCGAGGTGCTGTTGGTCCTGATTTCATATTCACGGATGAAAATGCGCCATGTTATCGAGTGGTGCTGATTGATGACTTCCTTGAAACGGAAAACATCCTGCGAACTCCTCTGATTTAAATCATATCCAGCATGTATGAGATATGCTCGGGAGACAAATTGCAGCCCTTTCGCACCCACGAAGCTCCGTTACAAAACTGAAGAGAGCTCTTCAAGAAGCTTGGAACCATTTCAGCCCACAACTCATTCATCATCTCATAGGAAGTATGGTAAATCGCTGTGCAGCGTGCCTGGCTGTCAGAGGTGACCACACAACTTATTAAACCGCAGCATCATTATTTTATTTAATGTTTTCTTTCATTTTTTCTTTAAAGTGTGAATCCTTGCTATGCTCAGTTTTCTTTCAAAAATTGCTACTTTGGATAATAAACTTAATTATTATCATTCTTTTGATTTGCTTCCTTATTTTATAACCATTTTACAGTCGCATATCACGTTTCCCGCCATTCTGATTTAAAGTTCCTTCTTTATTCACATAATTATCAATTATGCTTAACTTTTGGACATCAGTGTACATGTTGAAAATTGGGTGACATGGTCCTTTTGTTGAGTAGAGATGTACTAAGAACGAGTGTTGTGGAATTCCCTTCTTAAAGGCTGGACTTTTTGGACACAAAGGTAGATCTACAAAAAGTTAAAACAGAGTTTCACCAATTTCGACGAAAGAAAAAAAAATGATGGACTAATATCGAAGAGATTTGTGAGTTGCATCAATCTTTACATAAAAACTTAAATTACTGGGTTATGGGGCAAAAAAAGGTAAAAGATCCTTTTTTTGAACTATTAAGCGAACAACCTATGTTTTTTTTTTCTTGAGTAGAGTTCCACAAAGAAAGACATTTTTGATGAAATCGATTCCCAAAGTGGGAATTCAAGGAACTTTAAATTACAGTTTTTGAACTATTAGATTGCCTAGAACATGAAAATAGGCAAGCATCTTTATTTTTTTAGAAGAGATCCACCAAAAATGGTTTATGTGGAAATCAATTCCAAGGGGAAAATGATATTGGGGCTTAAAAGATAAATATAATTTCGCCTTAGAAATTCAAGTCCTGTTATTTTGAAATGAAGAGGTAATGGCTGTAAAAATATTTTTTTAAACAATCGCAAGCTTAATGCTTGACTGAAATATTAATAACTTAAAAACAATATATAATCATAAAAAACATAAAATTATATGGCTCATGACATGAAAACCCCAGTGATGTTTGCAGGCAACGACTAGTAATTTTATATAATCTGAAGGTATAAGAGTTTCAATGAAAAATAATAAATGAAACTTACATTAAATAAATATTTTATAGTTCAGTGTTATAATTTAATTTCAAAACAGAAGTTTATGATAACAGGAAGCACACCTTTTTAACCACAAAAGTCAAAATACAATACTTGGAGTGGTGAATTTTATTTATTACCATCCTCTACTTCGGAGAAAATGATGAAAGAAACAACTATTATCTTTTCTCGAACTGTAACAGAATAAAAAGCCTATAAACTCTTCAAATGGCTTCTTGGAACACAACAGTTTTCTATTATTTCCTCTTAGGTTCAGTGTTTTGGAATAGAAAGGTTGTGAAATTTTAGAGGGCATAAAGGTAGATCTAGAGAAAGTTATGCCTGTTTTAGTTGCTGTGATAAAACAGAGCTGAACAAATTTCGACGAAAAGAAAACAAAATGGCGGACTAATATCGCTGAGAGTTGTGAGTTGCATCAAACTTTACAAAAGGAACCATAAAAGCTTAAATTGCTTCAATTTTTATTCCTTATTGACACTTTTATATTTGTTATTGTTGTCCTATAGTCATGCCAAATATATTTTAAAGCTTTAAGGGCTCGTTATTTTATAAGATTTATTTGTTTATATCACAATATATATTTTTTAATTTTCGAAGTTAACTTAAACATTTAAGATAGGAACTATAAAAAACTGCTCTTTTAAAAATAATGTTCTTTAAAATAACTTAAATTGTAAAAAGAAAACAAAGCGTAAAAAATAATAGTAATCGTGATTCTAAAGTAAGCTACACATCAACATAAACACAGCACAGGATACATCGATGTCCAATAAGTATGGCTACACTTTCAAATATTATTCAGAAATAAACAAGAAATATGTTCACTTGCTGTTTTCTATGTTTCTTAAAGAAAATATCAAAGTATTTTACAATGTTTTATTGCACTATTTCATTGTGCGCGCTAATAGTTGTGTGCAACACATTAAATCTATACCAGATTTCTAGCCATGATCTACGAAACATTGCAGGATGAATATTCTGAGTGTATTCTGTAATTCGACTTTTCAATTAAACAGAGTTAAGAATTGGCGAATGGTAAATAATATTTTTCACATATCCCTACAAGAGGAAGTCCAAAGTTGCTTTGTCTAGAGATCTAGGTGGTTGTGGTATTGGACCTCTTCTTCCCATTCATCGCTAGGAGAACTTTCCATCTCTTGAACCATTCCACCATCTTCCTTCTCATTTCAAAATTCTGGTGTGGTGTTTCCCCATTTACGCGAGCTGCTTATTTTTTGCAGGTTTAACTTCTATAAAACATTCTGCAGATTGTGTTTTTCTTATGATGAAGCCATTTTAAAGCAAGAATGTTGGATGTTGTAAAACATGGGTGAGGGGGCATCTTGTTTATGTTTCAAACAGAAACCGTAATCATTCTTTTATGGAACATAAGAAACTGAAAGTAAATATCTTTTTTTTTACTTTTACTGCTTTTTTGACACCCTATATTATTTTAAGAAACAAGTCCTTAATTTATAAAGAGGGGGATTGTTTGTTTTAGCTAACAAGTACAAGGCATTTGGGCTAAATGTATCCAAAAGTTATGGCTTATTATTACGGAACTACCCATCAGATTGTAATAAACTGTTCCTCCATGGATTGGAAAACTCTCCGAGTTTTGTTTGGGTCTTGTCCGATCGGCCGCATGTGCGTGCATTATTCGGCAATCGCAGATGATGAACTTTTACACCGACTTCATTAGTAAAGACGTGGACGCCACAGCAAAAGATGCAGTGCTTAATTTGGTTAATGGAATTTAAATCGGTCACGCTATACAGCGATGTGTTCGAACAGAACGGGATGTCGTTACTGGCTTGCTTAATAAACTTACCAGGACTCCTTCGAAAGGAGTCACGCACACCAGCAACAGTGTTTTCTATCCTGAAAACTTAAGGGCAGTTGCCAGTTTGAGATACCAAAGTTCCTGTCTCCTTTAAAGTTCTTTCCCATTGGTGGATGGATTTTGATGTCGGAGGATCGATATTTCATTCTGTTCGAAAATGTCGTTGTACACGCATTAATGATTTAAATCCCATTATAACCAAAGTATGCACTGCACCTTTTGCTCTGTGGCATCCACATTTTTACTTTTGAAGTCAAGGTAACAAGTTTATCGTCTGCTACTGCCGAATAATGCGCACACGTGCGGCAGATTGGACTAGACCCAAAAAATTTTGGAAGGTTTTCCCATCCACGGATGAACAGTTTAATACTTCCTGATCAGAGTAGTTCCGTAATAATAAGCCATAACGTTTGAATACCTTAAGCCTGGACACCCTATATTATCTTGATTAAAGTAGCTGTCTGATATTCCTGTCGTAATGTTTTTATATAAAAATGCTGATAAAATTAAAAACTGTGTTCAATTTTAACCACTTACTAAATGATTACTGTATTTTTCTGTATCTAATCCTAAGCAGGCGTAATACCCGCAAAGTTGTTTTTTTCGAGTAAAAAGATAAAAAACGTTGCATAATCCACAGCGCCGTATAATTCGTCGGAATTTTTATGGCGAATAATCTCCAAAATACATACTGCCTATAATGTAGTGTCAGAAAGATTTAAAAAAAGAAATACACAATATGATTAAAATTATAAGTTATTAATTGTAAAGATATTTTTTTAAAAAAAATTCTTTTTTTTTATTGGACATTTATTGTTCCCATAATTTCTATCTTTTTATTGAAATATCAGTTAATTCCGACGTCTAAAGGCTGTAATTTCTTTGTTAGCCCTGCATGTACTAGTTGCAGATACAGACTTCAGGACATTTTTAACATTCTCACTTGGATGTGCTTCATTGGGTCCATAATTAAAATGATTTGGGTCGCATTTTTCAAAATAAGCCTTGTTTTTTTCCTCCACAATTGAATATTTGATTCATTAATGTTAAACAAACTTGCAGTTTCCCGATATCCCACTTCGGTAGCCTTCTCTATAATGTTTAGTTCAAAATCATATACACATTTTATACACATTTTTTCTCAAATATTAATTTTTTAATTTAATTTTAATCTTTAATTTTAGTTTTTTATCTGTTTCAGTTCCTGTTAATAGTGGTTTCTGGAACTTTGAAATTTTGTCTGTAACGAGTGCAGTTTTCACTAATGTAAATAATTTTTATGATATTTCTTCGAGTATTTATGTCGTTTACGCTTCTCGCAGTCATCTGTTTTTCTTTCCCATTAAGGGGAGTCAGTAAGTAGGGTGAAAACCTTCGGGAAATCGATTTTGAGATTTTGTTATTTCTAAAATCCCCAAATCAGGACCTTTCCAATGATATAACATACTTGTCATTTTATTAATTAGAAGTACGTAAAAAGGATTTTTAAAAAATAAACAGCTAATGAGCCACGCCCCCTTTGACAGATAGAAATGTAAACATTGACTTTTTTAAATTTGAGAAGCTCTTCTAAAGCCACTATCTGTTTTTATTATTCATACGCACACACACAATTAACTGTAGACTGACTGTAAGCGTAACTGTTAGGATTGTTTACATATTTTGGAGTGCATACACGTTCATCGTGTTAGCATTTTTAAGATTTCAATATTTAAAATGTCTGTTTCAAAAATTAATTTTAATTACTTAATATGACGAGATCAAAAAAATTATTTTTTAAGAAGCGCAGAGTTACGTTTTATGAAGGTAGGAATACTCTTAATTATTTTAACATTTCTTCAAAAAATAGTAATGTGAATCCTCAAGCTGGACATGCACATGACTCAAAGGAGTCATGTACAAAAGAAAAGAAAATCTCCAACTTAAAAGAGAGAGTTCTTATGATGAAAGGGTACGTATTATTATGCGAGCATTAATTTGAATATTCTTGCATTTGTTTTTAAGAATGAAGTTCACTGTAAAATGTGTAACAGTTGCTTAGACATGCAAGTTTTAAAAGGTAAGTCTGGACTGGCTATTATGTTTGTCCTGAAATGTTGTGATTTCCATATCGTGCAGAATTCTCTTCTTCAAGTTTTCATGAATGAAGGCAAATTGCTACATTAAATACCAGGTTTGTATATGCTATGCGTTCCATTGAAAGAGGTGCAGATGCTGGGAGAATGTTTTGCTGCATAATGAATCTTCCGCAACCACTTACAAGGTTTTCTCCTTACGGTAAGTGAATCCTAAACGCTGCAAAACTTATTCACGAAAGCTGCAAAGGAAGCTATTTGTGAAAATGAAGGTAATAATAATATAGCGGTAGCAGTAGATGGGACATGGCAGAAGCGCGGTTACACATCATTGAGTGGTGCATTTACTGTGACCAGCATTGATACAGGTAAGATGATAGATGTCGATATTCTTTCGAAATATTGTATATGTAAAAATGAACACATAAAAACATGGTTTTTGTCCGGTCGGTGAAGATTCATGGTGTGGATATCAAAAAGCCGAAGTATCGGGTAAGTCTTACAAACATAAAAATAGTCTTCCGGTTGCTGTTGCAGTAGCAATGCGTCCTATATTTAGATATCTTTCCCATCCTGATTTGTTGAAAAAAGGTTTGCATCGAAAAACACAAAACCCGAATGAAAGTTTTCATAATGTCATTTTATCACGGGTTCCCAAAACAACATTTATACACATTGAAACACTTTCACTTGGTGTTTATAATGCTGTTTGTTCCTTTAAAGATGGTAATGTATCCAAATTAAAAAAAGCTTCAGAAAATGGGAGTAGAACCTGGAGAATATATTCGGTAAGTGCCATGAAAGTTCTCGATAGGGAAAAATTAATGAAAGCAAGCATGCTTTTTCTGGATGATCAAAGAAAATTAGAAAAGATCAAAGGAAAAAAAAGAAGATAATATTAAGAAAAATAAGGTAAAAACCGGCTATACTGCAGGATTTTTTGATGAGGTAAAATTGTATACAAAAGCTACTGTTTTCTATAAATTATATTTTTTTAAATTGTGTGTTCTTTTTTTCTATAAATTATTGTGTATTCCTACCTTTTTTCTGCATTCATGAACTGGAAATTTTTATTTTATATTTCATATATATTCTTGTGTATACTGAAGTAAAATTTTTGAAATATTCCTCAGACATTTAGCCAAAAAGCATATGTTGTAACACAGAAAAGGAAAATTTTTATTAAATTCATTATTGTACTCTGCAAAAATTATATTTTTAAACAGGCTGATCAATTTTTAAAAAAAATGTCACTTCTTTATAAAAATAAATGTTTATTTAATGCAAACACAAATTTTTAAGCTTTAGTGTTCAATAGTAAAAGGTACATAAATATGTCTCAAAATGCGTTGCATGAAGCTTGTTATATACAAAAAATACATAAATGTCATGTTTAAAAACATAGAAATAGTTTTCTTGTTGTTTTGGATACTATTTATGTAATATTTATAGAACCTTTTTAATTCTGATACTTTAAGAAATTGTGTTTATATGTGAATATATAAAACAATAATGAAACTTTTCGAAAAGTCATATAACTACTGTCTTATTAAAATTGTATTTTTTTAATTTGTGTCTTCTTTTTCTATAAATCTATTGTATGCATGAACTGGAAATTTTTATTTTATATTTCATATATATTGTGTATACTGAAGTGAAATTTTTGAGATATTCCTCAGACATTTAGCTAAAAAGCAGATGTCGTAACATAGAAAAGGAAAATTTTTATAAAATTCATTATTCTACTCTGCAAAAATTACATTTTTAAACATGATGATCAATTTTTTAAGAAAAAGTTTCACTTCTATATAAAGATAAATGTTTATATAATGCACACACAAATTTTTAAGCTTTAGTGTTCAATAGTTTCTTATTAAAAGGTACATAAATATATCTCAAAATGCAATGCCCTTTTTCGTTGCACGAAACTTGTTACATACCAAAAAATACACAAATTTCATGTTTAAAAACATAAAATCAGTTTTCTTGTTGTTGTTTTGGATACCATTTATGTAATATTTTAAGAATCTTTTTAATTCTGATACTTTAAGACATTGTGTTTACATGTGAATTTATAAAACACTAATGAAACTTTTCGAAATGTCATATAATGATGTATTACCAAAGCCATATTTTCATGTATTGACACATTTTCACATGGTATTTATGATGCTTTATAGTCAACTTGGATGGCAGTAATGTATCAGAACAGAAAATTCGTCAAAGATTGATGCATAATTTGAGAAAAATGATGCAAATGCTATAAAATATCTCGATAGATTACAAGTGAAAAATGCTATATATGTATTTTCTGAGAATTCTAAGTAAAAGAAATAAGTAAAAAGTCTTAAAAGTTATTGAGAATAAGCTAATATTTAAAAAAATAGTGCAAATACAGATTGTAATTCATAATTTTTTTGATGAAGTGACATTTTATAATAAAAATGCAAATATCTCAAAACGGTGTTTTGAAAAATGCGTGTACCTTTTTCTCAGAACCTATTCAACGGAAGCACTTGAAATCTTCACTGAATATTACTGATATATAACTATATATACTGAAGTGAGCTTTTATTAATATTCCCATAATATTTTTGTAAAAGTCAGTTATCGTGAAAAAAAATTGACATTTTTCAAAAAATTCATATTGATACAGTTGCGATGAATGTTTTTGAAAAAACTAAACAATATATTTGAAAAAGCTTACTTCAGTATTAATAAAAAAGTCTAATTAATGTACAGACAAAATTTTCTGTACATTTAATAGTTTCTGAGAAAAGGTACATAAAAATGTTCAATTTAACATTATCGGTATAGGGGGTACCAACTATACTTAATAAATCTGTTAATATTGAAGTCTTCGGCAGCTTTTCCCCCACTCAAATTTGTAACAATAGCATATATTGAATGGGGAATAATAAGTGTAGTTTAAAAATACCCCCTTTTTTCTCAAATTAAAAAAAAATTCAATAGTGATAGGCTGGGGACATTGCATATCATATGCAATGCATGTTTTTTTATTCATGTTTCTATACGTTTTTCCTGCTTTATTGCATTCTAAATAATTGCTTATATATAAGTACCTTTAATATAGAATATGAAGCTTTTATTTTCCACTAGATATGAAAAAATTATAGATAAAAACAATTTTTATTTGCATCACACAAGTATCTTTCTTTTATTATTCTGAAAAAGAAAGACAAGACGCTTCTTCTTTGTGCTATGTATTCATCCGAGTGAATAACAAGAAATAAATAACGTTACTCCAAGTAATATGCATAAACAAGACGCAATACAAAGAAGACATAGCATGAACCGAATAATAAGAGAAAAGAAGTGCTTTTCTGTAAGGGATAACATCCTTCGAATAAAATAAACGTCTCCCTCTCTATAAATATTTATTTGAATATGAGATTCATGTATCAATATCTAGAGCATATAAAAAGAAATGATAAAGATTTTGAGCATGGTGTATGGTTATGCGAATAATTATCGTTATGGTTAGTACCAATCTTCTTAAGTAGTTAATGGAAAAATAATTTTGCTATTGAAATATTACGACGAATTTCTTTTGTGGTATTTTCATTTAATATGATATTTAATCTTTAAGGACCATATTGAATGGCTAAAATGTTTGCCGATAAACAAATAAGCATCTTTTTTAAAAGCAATTCAGAGAAAAATTGAGTTGAAAATTAATAAGTGCTTTAAAAGTATAATTTTTGGATATAAATATAATATTAAAATTAGCATGAAATTATTGTGTAAAAATGTTAAAATGTACGTTTGAATGAATTTTACGTTTTCCTTGAACTTGTCACCATTAAAAAAACAATTATGGGCAGATATCTATCAAAAGATTACTTTGTTTTAAAATTTCTTACAAAGGAAACTGTTCTTAATTTAAGAACTGAAAATATCTAGGAAAGTCTAAGATGTGTGTTGCACACATCACATTATATGAGATTTGCATAAGCATAACAATATAACATTAAATGGAACTATAGTGACCCCCTACTTTCACAAGCAACAAAATGAGAGAAATACAAGCGCATAACGACTGACCCAAATAGAGATTCCTTTTCACCCTCATCGTTTGAGGTAATTCTCCCCAAATTTTTTAATCAACACGGACCATCCAACGTTTGAAAAGTTTATCGCAGTCCTCGAACGGGGTCGGGGGGGGGGAGCCAGGCGTTGATTGTTTATATTTTAGATTGTTTGAATTTAAAAATTTTAATTTAATTGTATTTAAGCCTTCAGAATAGAATACAGTTACACCACAAAAATGAATATAAAGTGATTTAACATGGAATGTAACGTGATTTCCTTAAAAAGTCCCACAAACTAGAGATAAATACACTAAAGTAAAACAAAATGAAATAACTTAAAGTTCCTTTTGTGACCAAGTACCACTTGATCTACGAACCAGTACCGACTCACAGTCTTAGGGGTATAAACCTCTGGTCTGAAGCATGCACTGATTAGCTGCGGCAAGCTAGGTCCGTAACTCAAATAAACACTCTTGTCATTCTTGCTTCTGTCAACAGCTCCTCATATTTATACGTTAATGTAGAAAAGGAAATTACTGTTGCACATATTGAAAAATAAGCATTTTAAATAACTTTTCTTTTGTGTATGCTTTGTTTTTACGTTCTACTTTCGAACATTCAACTTTCACACACAAATTCATTAGACAATTACGTGTGAAAGTCAAGGTACTTAAAAAGGAGAGACAAATATATATTTTTTTCGAATATTTAAAAGTTGACTTAAGTAACTTTTTTCCTATACAGTAAGACCTCAACTTACGCTCCCCCGACATACGTGAATCCGGAGTAATGCGATTTTCAAATCTCGTCGAACCATCTTTTGTCTGAGCTCTATACAGCTCGATTGCCTATTGAAATTGGTGATGTGATTGAAGAAGATATCGATCTTCCCAGCCCTATAAATATAAAGTGATGACGTTCAAGAACTGTTCGATTTCCACAACCAGGAGCTGACAATTCATAAGCTCAAAGAAATGCATGAACAAGAGCAAGGCATTGAAGAACTTGAGTCTTTAGACCCAGTTCAATCAGAAGATTGAAAAATGTTCGTGGGAATTTGATAGAAGGGGTATAACTTTAATTCAAGAAAGGTTACAAATTTTAGAAAATATTGACTTTAACGAAAAGCGTATTTTCTTCTACAAAACAAAGAATAAAAAAATTATTAGCACGTTATAAGGACATTTTACAGGAGAAAAAGAAATCTTTTAGTCGGCAGACTACCTTGTTAAATTTATGAAGCCTTCTATAAGAAAATAACTTATGTTTCCGATTATATATATATGTTAACTAAGAATTTATTGAACATTTCTTTTCTGAAACATTATTTTCTTTCTGTCTCTGGCCCCAACTAAAAATAATTTATATATATTTATATACGAAATTATAAACCGATTTACGCGAATTCGACTTACTCGGGGATTACTTCGTTCTACCTATCGCGTAAGTTTGGGGTATTACTGTATTATGATCAAATTTTTAATGTTCAGCAAAAAAATTCACTGTTCAAGTTTAATTAAGCACACACTGGTTTGGGCAAAGCTGTGTTAAATCATTTATCTAATAGCAAAAATATAATACATTAAAAATTTCAGTGTATTTCATTTATTAATAAAGATATTAAATCTTTCAGTATCAAGAGATTTAATAATTAAATATGATTTTATTTATAATACATTTTTTAAAAAAAATATTAATGTTACTCAATAGAAATATTTTTTATTCAATCATATAAGCAGTTTTAAAAAATGATTACTCTCTTTACAGATTAGGCAATGAAAATTTTGAAACTTTTACATATATTTCGTATCTAGTCAGAGTTTTAATGATTGATGTTGGCTTTGTGTATTTCAAGGTTTAATTCCTTTCTTGATCTCATGTTTCCTAAGATGTTGAATATTTGGCCAGAAATGATGATTAATTAATTAATTAATTAATGTATATATAATTAAGGATTAATTAATGGATTTGATTAATGGATATATAATACCAATTGCCCAGATGAATATTAATGACCCTTTCATCCCGGAGTTCAGCATAATTTAGGAGAGAGAGAAGATGATGATCCTTTAATAAGGGTGATATAAATTCTTAAGTACGGTTGCAAAGTTTAATTTTTAAAAAAGTATAAAATGTTAAGGAAATGTATTATTTTTTTATCCTTGGAGAAAAACATGAGTTGATCAGTATCTTAAGAAAAAATTTCAAGGAGACTATGTGATATGAACTTTAACGCAATTCAACGAGTAGTATTTAAAATACGAAAAATGAAAAACTCGCAATAATTTTTCGAACAACTGCTTATTTATTAAAGCTTGGTTTGTAATGTCCTAACAGTATTGAAATTTTTCTTCAGAATTGCATTATTTAGGCAAGAAAATATTTAAAATGCTTGGAATGTTTAGAAATGCATCATTAAATACACTGCTGGCCACGCCGTAAATGCAACACCCTAAACGAAGCACGCAAACAACAAGAAATTTACAACATGCATTAGCGGAGGTGAGATATGCAAATGGTTAGAATTTCAGAGCAGACACACATCACGCACGCCTGTGGCGCCACCTCAAAGCGCTATTTAAGGCTTGGAGATTTCGACGATTTCAAGTTCGGCAATTGTGTTTTTCTTGTGGTTTTTTCAAAAAACGATCAGTTATGTCTCGTAGAAAACAGCGATCAGCTTTTCATCAAGTATCCGAGTTTGACAGAGGAAGGATAGTGGCCTACCGAGATTGTGGATTATCTTTCAGGGAAATAGGTAGTCGTGTTGGACGAAACCAAACAACTGTAATGTGGATATGTGACCGTTGGATGCAGGAGGGTACGACGGACCGACGTGGTCGATCGCATCCACCTTAGTGAACCACTTCAGGTGAGGACAGGCAAATTGTGTGCATGGCAGTGGCGGATCGCTGAGTTACACCACGAACCAAAGCACAGAACATTGAGTCTGTAACGCATCATTCAGTGTCGGCGCGTACCATTCGACACCGTTTACAGCAGAGTGGTCTGTACGCAAGACGTCCAATGCATGGTCTACCCTTGACGCAGAACCACAGACGTCTCCGCCCCAAATGGTGCGATGAAAGAAGGATGTGGGAGGTAGAATTGTATGAAGTGGTCTTTACTGATGAGTCACGTATCTACTCTGCAACACCACGAAGGTCGGATTCGAGACTGGAGACACCGTGGAGGGAGGACGCTGAACAGCTGCGTTATGCACCGCCACACTGGTCCTGCACCGGGTATTAAGGAATCGGGCGGTATTGGATATCACTCTCGCACTCCTCTAGTACGCATTGCCGGTACTTTAAACAGCCAGCGCTACATCTCCGAGGTGTTGGAGCCAGTTGTCCTTTCTTACCTTCAGGGCTTGGCCACAGCCATATTTCAGCAGAATAATGCGCGCCCACACGTGGCATGCATTGTCCAAAGGTTCTTCGTCAATCACCAATTTGAATTGCTTCCCTGGCCGGCTCGCTCTACTGATATTTCGCCGATAGAAAACATGTGGTCCATGGTTGCTCAACGATTGACCCAGATTACATTCCCAGCTGCCACACCAGATCAACTTTGGCAACGTGTGGAAGCTGCTTGGTCTGCCGTATCCCAAGAACATATACAAAGTCTCTTTGAATCAATGCCGAGGCGTATGGCAGCGGTGATCTCCAACAATGGCGGCTACTTTCGCTACTGATTCGGGCAGGAACCACACTTCACAGAAGTCTATAAATTTAATCATTTGCTACTTGGTCAACATGTTGCGTACAAAATAAATTTTGTTGTGCTATCTCTTGTATTTCTTGGTGTTACATTTACGGTGGCCAGCAGTGTATTTCTAGAATCACAGACTGTCTATAACATGTGAAAAAATATTAAATTCAAAGCTTTCTAAAGTTTAAATAAAGTAAGTATATTCGTTTAAAAAACAACTTGTTATGGGGGTTTCCACTATTATGTTTTTACACCTCATTTTATTTTCATGAGAAATTGCTGCACCCTCTTCCGTGTTTTCGCAATAATTTTTCATAAATAGTTTTATATTGCAATGTATTTAAATAACTACAAAACAATGTACCATATTTTGTATTTATAGTGAATTGTGCGTCTGTACATATTTAATCATTATAGTAAAATATAGTATTTTTTATGAATTTCGTATATCTCTTACTAGTATTATATAAATACGAAAAAAATACATGCTTAGTAAAACATATTTTACTTAATGAGATTGTTCGTATTTTTTTCTAATTAAAGATTTTTCGAAACATGGCATCTTTTGAAGATTTAGAAAAAAGTGATTCTCAACCACTGTGCCGTGGCACTTTAGAGTGTGCTGCCAATTTTTAAAAAAAATTATTAACTCAAGGAAAAAAATAAAATTAAATCCGAACCCTTCGGATGTTTTATAGAAATAGACTGAGGATATTCCTGGTATATTTAACGTATCTTTTCGTGGATAGATGGATATAAAAAATTTGATTGGGTTCGTAATCCATTTGTGTTAATGGATACATCTGTATAAGAATGGACTTTGAAGGAAAAGGAAACCTAATTTCACACTGAGATAATCGAGATTAAATTTCAAAACATTCGGAAATGCCAATTAATTCATTCTGGATTAAAATTAGGGCCAATTATCTCATAAAAGCCGAAAAAGCCTTAAAAATATTGATACAGTTTTCTAGATCTGATTGGTGTGAATTCAGGTTTTCAGCATTAGCAAATATAAAAATGAAAAAAAAAAGATCGAGACTTTTAAATGTAGATGACGAAACGAGTGGCGTTAATATATTTACTACAAAACTTAAACGGAATTATCAAAAACCATCAAGCTCAAATTTCGTATTAAATGTATATTTATATTAATTTCTAACTAATTACACAATAACATTTCGTTGTCTTTGTACTACATATTATTTTACTTAACATTGAAAATTATTATCGTAAATATTTTTTATAGTGTATTACAGATAAGTAAAATCCTTTTAAACTTATTTGATTGTTAGTATGCCGCCCAATTTGGAAATTGTTATAAGTGTACCACTACAAATAAATGTTGAGAATCACTGATACAGAAGATGAGACTATAGCTGCTTGTAAGAATTCATTTCTTACGACACCGATTTGATTGCGGTCTGCTCACCTAGCAAAAATGTCATTCTTTCTAGATGAGTGTATCGCACAGATTGGGAAACTCTGATGTGACATTTGTAAGATTGAATTATTATCGACATCCTGATGTTAACTGAATAATAAATCAATTATTATTATTTTTAATGCCAAATGAATTCTGTCAAATACATAGAAATATTAAGTAGTAGGATTGTTTAATTCATGGAAATATTTAACGGAAAATTTGAGCATGGATTTTGCCCCTTCGCCACAGTTCGAAACTATTCTGAACTCTTAAACAGGAAAATAAAACACACAAGTGCAACAACACAAAAAATGATAAAAACTGATATACAAGTATAATTCCTCAATGATGAAGTCAAGAACAAGTACGTTACACTACTAGAGTCAATGTCACAACGTGTTCCAGAGATCATTTCTGCTAAAGGAGAACATAATTAAAACTAATATAAAGATTTTTTAGTCAATTTAAGATATATATTGATTAAAAGCTAAGTCTTAAGGAATTTTTTTTTCCATTTGTCCCCGTTAATTCGAACAGTATAGTACTAGTTCATTTTATTATTGCCCTTTTCTTCTCGAAATGTCTACAGTAGGTAATAATATGTAATAATACCAATAAATTGTTTGCAATGCTGGGTAATTGAAAATTGCGAGAACTTTTTAAACATTCCCATATCGAAGCAAACATAAATATCAATATACTTTATACATACTTCGTCAATATGATTACACATATGCTTTAAACACTACAAAAATATTTTTTATATGTCGGATGATGATATTTACCGATGTTAATACGTTAAGAAAATATAAAATAAATATTTAACCCTTTCGTGGGTTATTTATTTCTCTTTTGAATTTCTCGCTGTTTATGTTTTATTAACAATTAAACAATACCATTGAAGGAAATATATTTCATTTTGCCGAATTTTATGTTTACATTTAAATTTTAGGGGTGGAGAAAATACTTCCTAAGAAACCCTTCACCGTCATAAAAATAATTAAATTTAATGGTGAGTATTTGAAATGAAAAGATGGGAAGCATGTTTCAATGCATAAGGGGGCATCACATTCTGCACACATGTACTGGGTTCTCTTTTCTTGTCCCTTTCTTCGACGTTTCCTACGTCGTCTATAGTTGGAAAACCTCTTTGGCATATGATTTACCACACTGGCTGAGCGCACATCATCCGGAACTACACACTTCTTTCTAACTTCACTTATAAAATTTTCAGCATTTACTTAAGGTGTATTGTTTAAATATCAACTATTAATTATGAAGATTATAGCAATAGAGTTTGGAATATAAAAATATTTAAATATTTTAAAAAGAAACGCAAAAAATATGCTTTTTTTTTAAATAAAAATTATTTTATTAGGTTTTATTCATGGTTCAGATATATAAATTTAGTTAGTGATTTTGTAAGAAAATATCTAAGAACAATCAAATACTTACAGAGATAATATTTTTATATGAAAAAATTACGAGCAATTTGAATGAAGACGAGAGTACTGAATATGTTTCTTTTTATAAAAATAAAATTATCTTCTAAATTTTGCGTTTTCTTCTTTTTATAAATGTATTATCTTGAAATTCAAAAATAGCATGCAACATTCTATCAAATACTCAGAAATGTTTTAATACAATGATAAACATTCAGTGATGAAATATTTTTAGTAATGAACAATATCAGATTTTTCAAAATGAATTTAAAAAGCATTAAATTGGCTATTTTAATCACGTATTTTTAAAAAGTATCTGCACAGTTTTCATTGCAAAGATAAGTTATTATATTTTATTTAAAACTGAGAACATAAATCTTTTAAAAAATATTTGTTAAAATGTTTTTGAAAATACTGCACGTTACATTTGTAATATTTTTTAGTAATTTAATAAAATAATATTTAATTTATTACTCTTAGAAAAGCACTATCATTATATAAGATCTTGTAACACTCTAAATCTATCATTTAACAATACTTGAATTATCTTTCGTTAAAGAGAAAATTGTTTAGCTTATAGTCGATGCATTAATGTATTCAATTTTATTTTCAACACGATTCGAAAATAAAATTGTTACAAAATTAATTTGATATATATATATATATCAAAAAAGTCCTTAGCGGAAATAATATGATTTTAAAAGCTTCCGGTTCAAGAATGCTCTAAAAGCTGAGATCTTGGGAAAAAGACATCTTGACATCTTGAGATCTTGGGGACAGACACTGTTATGTACTGTCCCAGTTTCTGCGTGATTGTTCGTTTGTGTTGTTCATTTTGTGTGTGCAAAATAAAATGTGTATTTCAAAATAGCAACATATTTTCTCATCAATCTATTCAACGACAGCAACAGAGAGAGATTAATAGATTTCACCAGCAAAAACTCTTAAGTTTGGTCAAATCTTTACATATATATTCCGCAAATTTTAAATATCAAAGATCCTTCAGAACTGAATTTAATAATAGGGCTGTCTCTAATCCTCATTTCAAAGAACTTACTTCTCCCCCGATATTTTCCAAGAAATTTTCGAAAACAACTTCAGATTGATTATTTAAAACTATTTTAATACGTTCTGAAGTAGAACAAGAGCTACAGAAAGAAATATTTATAGGTAAAAAAACATAGTAATTGCTTTTTTAATTAGAATTCAGAACTCAAGCAAATTAGATGAAAAGAATGACCTTTAAGATAATTTATTTCACAAAATACTTTATCGTTATTAGGGCCGTGGGTAGCCTAGAGGTTAGAGCACCGGACTCCAGACCGGAAGGCCTGGGTTTGATGCCCGATGCAACTAAATATCCTCCGAGTACACATGGAGTACGTGCTCGTTAAATCAGTGGGTCTGAATGGTGTGGCCATCTATCGAGCAAAAATCGTACTGTCACCTTCATGAGGCTCAAAGCTTAGGCCAGCGACAGGCGCAGTTCTAGCCCGTTGCCATGATGAATTTCGTGGGCCTCGATCTGACTACGTCAGACAGGTGGCATAATCAGCAACAACAAAAGCGTTATTAATAGTGTGTGATATAACTAATAATTATTTAGCACATCTATAAAGCCGATTAAAAATTGCAACCAGGACGTCAAATACACTTTGAAAAAAAAAATGATTTTTCAATTTTAGTTTTAAAAAATAGTCCATATTTTTCTAAATCTAAAAATGTATAAGGCTTATGCGTTCGTTGATTAAATAACCTTAAAATATGAAAAAAGTAATTGATAAAAATGTAAGCAAACGACCACATCTCCCTTGATGCATTTTAAAATATAGTACCTCTTGTGTTTAATGTATGTAAACCTTAATTTGTTTTTACTAGAAATGATGGTAATACTTTTCTCTTTTTAATGCCTAATTTTTTTTGAAAAATTACTTTTTCATGAGAAAAAGGAAAAAATTCAAGAATTCTAGAATTTAAAAGTTTTTAGATTTTTTAGAGAAATTATACAATAATTTTATCAAAAACCATTTGAATACATTTTGTTCATTTTTTACACATAAATATAAGATATTATGAATATTCAAGAAATATTTTTTTATATAAAATGATACCTAAATTAAAATATGTTTGATAAAATTACGTTCACGTTCAGCTATAACAGAGGGAAAAAATAATTTAAAATTACTTTCGTAATTCTAAAAAAAATGTTTAATGTATCCTTATGAGGTATATAAAATAGGCAGGAAAATATTAGTCAAAAGTATGGATATGGTGATAACATTGCTATTTTTAGTTTTTTCAATTTTTCTCCAAAGCATAACTTTTTACTCTTAGGTACACTTTAAAAAAAAACTATTGAACTACATAGTTCGAAATTTTTTTATACTTCTATACTGAATACCCATGCATATAGTAAAGCTATTTTTTTAGTCTAAATACTATACAGGTTTTTTTTTTTAAAAGAAATAGTTTTATGTATAATAAAAGGAAAAAATTACTAAGTTGTTACAAATAACAAAGCTTAATATTTTGGTAAAAAAATTGGTTCACTATTTTTTGTGTATTGTTTTATATATGTACGAAAAATATTTTACATATTTTAGAGACACTTTTTTAAAAAAAGGTTCCTAAACATAATCATGCATTATGAGGACACACAAAAATTATGTGCAACTTAAATTAAACAGAAAAAAAAACAACATTTTTTTAACTAAAATAATATTTTTGTATTTCTACAGAATAATTAAAATATCCTTTTTAAGATAACAAAATATCTATGCACTTCTGGAAATTTTTAAAGACATATGTCCCATAAACAAAGTTTTAATTTTGGCATTTTACTCTTTCGAGGATGTCCTTGTACCCTTAATTGTTTTTTTTTCTTGTCCTTAGCAAGAGCATTAGATTTATTATTATGTTAAGTAAAATGTTATTTAATTGTTTTAATGAAAGCAGGGAAATTGTTACACAATCATTTTATAAATACGCAAATCAACCTTATTTTTAAAACTATCTAAAATAAATTCTTTACTTTTGTTATTGTACAATCGAGTTTTATCCACCAATTTTATGGCACACATTTCTCACGCAATGTAAGCATTATTTTGCCATTCAAGGCAATGACCTTCGGTTGGATAATAAATGGAGGCTTAAGCAATATTAAATGGGACATAATAAATTGAGTGTTAACAAAATACGTTTAGCAATGGTTTTTCCTCCTGAACTGAATGCGAAATTAGCAAGAAAAATAGGCTGTAAAAAACGTTAAAAAATTATCCTATGAATATCCTTCGCACAATATCGGCTCAGACGGAGACTAGCAAAGAGGCTTCTGCTAAAGTATTATATTTCAACATATTTCTCTGGTTAAAAAATGCGGATTAAAAATAAATATTTATTAATATATGCGATTTTAATTTCCCAAAATATAATTCTTAACACTCTGCTTACAATACAACATAAAAGGAACATTCGAATAAAAAATTTAACACTAGTTTTCATAGTAACATCGCAATTTTGAAGTATGCAGACATTAATAATATATACCTGTATACCATGAATATGTCTTTGAATGCTCAATAATATAATGATTCTCAAGCACTGTGAAGCCAAATTTTTGCAATGTGCTGACAGAATTTTTTAAAAAATAATATTGATTTTGAAATAAACTAAGAGTATTCGTGGTATATTTCTTATCCTTTCGTGGATGGAAAAAAATTTGATTGACTTCGTAATTCATTTGTGATAACGGATACATCTGGCAGGTGTCGTCCTCGTCAATTGACCATGGTTGGTTCAAAATTGCAAGGTAATTCACCAAAAGCCCACGTGTAGCTGAATAGTAAGGCGCTTATATCCCCTTACTCACTGGATACAAATGCATACGAATTATCTTTGAATAAAGAGGAACTAATTTCAGTCTGTAATAATCGAGATTTATTTCAATACATTTGGAAGAGTCAACTAATTCCTTTTGTATTAATATTATAGGCGATTGTCTCATAATAGCCAAAAAATCTTGCAAAATGTTGATACCATTTCTTACAGCTTATTTGCCTGAATTCGGATTTCCGCATGAACAAATATAAAAATGAAAAATAAGATCAGACTTTTAAAAGTAGAGGGTGATATTAAAATGATATTATCAATTTTACGACTAAATGTAAGCGAAATTATCAAAAATCAACAAGCTCAGATTCGCATTAAATGTGTGTGTGTATTCTTAAAATTAATCTGTAATTAATTACTCAGTAAACATTTTGCTGTCTTTGTGGCACATATTATTTCATTTAATCTTTAAAATAATTATCATAAAACATTTCACATAGTGCATTATAGATAATTAAGTTCTGTTAAACTGATCTTATTGTTACATTACCACCAAAAATTTTGAAATTGTTAAAAATGTACCACAGCAACAACAAAAAAAAAAGGTCGAGAGTCACTGCTCTAATAGTATAGGGTTAGCATAAATGATTTTGAACAATATTTTAGCATAAATGATTTTTCATTTGGATAAAGTTATACTTTCCAAAGTATTACATGTACACGAAAAATATCTATCTATGTATATATTGAAAGACACAAACTTATCAAGTTTATACACTTCTACTTGACACAGATCCAGATGATCATCGAGATAATTCCATACGTTTTGTAGCATAATTCTATCAATTGCCTGCACTGAAACACTGATGCATTCCTTAAGCTTGACTAAGGATCACGGTAGTGGATGTACGTACTTACGGTAGAGCCGGCGGGGTGGTATGGTTGGTTTGTCACTAGCCTTCTGCCCCAAAAATACGGGTTCGACCCCGGCCGAAGTCCGTGGATTCTTATGATGCAGAAAATCAGCATCAGCCATGCAGTATGATTCTACGTCGTGTAAAAAGATTTCTAGTGTGTCAGTTTAGCTTGGGTGTTCTAGGGAAAATTAAATCCTAGGACAGGTTTGCATCGTCAGGGCCTCAGGTGCTTCCCTGTAGGAAGGAAACTGGGCAATTACCTGCGGTTATTGGTATCCGCCTATATGGTGCCGCGATAAAAAGTGATATCAGCTCCTGGGAAATGTACTAGGTCTGCAATGGTGAAACACCAATCCGCAGCCCATTAGAAAAAAATCCCTGTCATATGTACATTTTTGAGCCCATGAATCAAAATCGACATTTAGTCATAGAGAGAAAAATTGTGCTGGTTTAAAGATTTTCTTTTTTTTTTATAGATTTTATATTTCTCAGGAAGCGAATGCTAGTTTTCCGAATTTGTTTTTGTAAATGTGGCCAAAAAGATGGAGTGTATTTGTTTTATAGATAGCTACATAAATATATTGAGAGACAAAGTCAATAGGAGAGAGATTATTTTTTAAAAATATTTAACTCATAGTAGGGAATTTGTTCAACTATCATCGCACTTCTTAATCCATATTAAACATGAAGTACGTTGATTTAGGCTTCCGGATATTTTAAGCATCTTGAATTATGTAGTAGCAATGCTTGCATTTAGAGCCTTTTTCCTTTAAAGTTTCCTGTTTATCTTTAACTGAAATTTACTTTAGTTTTACCTTTTAAATAGAGAACGTGAAAAGTTTTTTGGAAAAAAAAAGATATATATATTCTTTAATCCTTAATTTATGACATATACGAGTGCGACTACTTTAAAATTTCAGAGCTTCCACAAGTTAATTAAAAAGATTGTACCTTTGTATAAGTAGTTAATTAAATTTTCCGCACGTGAACAAATTCCTCAATATAGCACGTAAAATTAAATACTCAGAATAAACACATATTTAAACCAATATGTACTTGTTAAGATTTTTCTAAAATATTATATATACATTTCAATTATATAATATTTTTAATAAAGTATATGAGGAATGTTGAATACGAGCTTAACAGTTTGGAAATTTAAAAAAAAATGTATCCTTGTTAAATTACAAGTAACTTAATGAAGATTTTAATTCTAATTTTATTTAATAACATTTTACTTATTAAACACTTTAATCCCTGTAAAAAGGGAAATAAGTCTATTAAGATGCATTTTAATTAATATAAAACTTAAACATGATTATGTTCATTATAGAAATTTATTACTTTGACTTATAGAGTAATGAGTGATTTATTTTAAAAGAAAACATAAATCACGAAAAATGTAAAAATATTCCCAAACGGAAACTATTTTTCAATTCCTACAAAAAGCTTACTCTCTTCCTATATATATATATATATATATATATATATATTTATTAATTTATAATATTATATATATATATCTATCTATCTATCATCATCATCTATATATATATATATATATAATATATATACATATATATACATATATATAATATATATATACATATATATACAATATATACATATACGAGGGTAAGTTGAAAAATAAGTTTCCCCTGTCGACTGTGGTCAGAGTTGTGTATAAAGTCAAAAAATAGAATGAGACATTAAAGATATGACATACCTTTATTTTTCAGATAGATACCTAGTACATTGAGACATTTGTCATATCGCTTAGTAAGCTTCAAAAAGCCCTCCAGGAAAAAATCAGGGCTTTGCATATGGAAGAAGCGTTGAACGGCTTGTTTCACTTCAGTATTGCTTCCAAAGCGCCTTCCTCCGAGATTTTTCTTCAAAGCCGGAAACAGATGGAAGTCGCTTGGTGCGAGATCAGGACTGTATGGCGGATGGTGTAGGCGCTCCCAACCAAGAGTTGCAATATGGTTTTGCGTTGCCGTCGCCGAATGTGGTCTGGCATTGTCATCCAACAGCAGAACGCCACATGTGAGAAGGCCAGGCCGCTTTTTCCGAATCGCCTCTTTCAGTGTCACAGTAGCGCGTAGCATTGATGGTTCCAACCTCCAAAAAGTCCAGCAACAAAACTCCTTGGGCGTCCCAGAAAACTGTGAGGAGCACTTTACCTGCAGAGGGAGTTGTCTTGAACTTCTTTCGGACAGGTGATGACGGATGTTTCCACTCCATAGATGCGGCCTTCGATTCTGGCGTGAAATGGTGGACCCACGTTTCATCCCCCGTCACAAGTCCGAAACAGAAAGTCATTGCCATCTTCATGGTAACGCACGAGATGTTCCAGGCTGACCGCCATGCGTTGTTCCTGGTGTGTCGAGGTCAATTGTCGGGGCACCCATCGTGCTGACACTTTTCTGTATCGAAGAATGTCGTGGATGATGTTTTGAGCTCGCTCATGTGAGATTCCAAGTTCTTCCGCTACTTCATCGATGGTGATACGCCGGTTCGCTCTAATCATGTCATCCACCTTCCCGACATTTGCATCTGTAGTGGCCGTGCGCGTCCGTCCAGCTCTCGGTATGTCCTCCACTTGCTGACGTCCATCACTGAATGTGCGACACCATCTCCGCACCATTTGCTTCGACATCACACCTGGTCCATAGACTTCCACGAGGCGGTTATGAATTTCTGTTCCTGATACTCCACGTGCCCATTCATAGCGGATAACCGCTCTCACTTCCTCCTTTGACCACGAATTCAAAACGCACCTTCTCTCCATACCTACCGGGCTCAATGAGAGGCTGGTCTCCGCTTTGCGCAGGCACTGCAACAGCGCCATCTGCTTGATTTGCAGCGACCTCTACCCAATGGTGTATCGGTGACTTGCGCGTTTTCCTGCTGTGTCGCCTTTCGCCCATAGCCGTTCAACGCTTCTTCCATATGCAAAGCCCTGATTTTTTCTTGGAGGACTTTTTGAAGCTTATCAAGCGATATGACAAATGTCTCAACGTACTCGTACGAGAATAATAAAATAAAGGTATGTCATATCTTTAATGTCTCATTCTATTTTTTGACTTTCATACACAACTCTGACCACAGTCGACAGGGGAAACTTATTTTTCAACTTACCCTCGTATATATATATATATATATATATATATATATATACATATATATAATATATATACATATATATAATATATATATATATATATATATATATATATATATATACATTTCCACCATTTTTTATTGTTATAATAAATTGAAAAAATAACAAGACTGAACAATCAACTAACAAAGCCAGAAGATAGAAACCAGATTTTAAGACACATAACTATAAAGAAATAGTGGAAATGGTATATTGTACAAGATAAATAAACATATGAATAGCAGGAAACAGAGTTAGAACTTTGAAATGGAAGATAACCAAAAGAGTCAATGGACTAAAATGGAGACCTAAGATGATTCCTAAAGCTGTTGCTAAATTAGGATAAACAAATTAGGGTTAAGGATAATTTATGGATCCATATTCCCCGTAAAGCAGAAATTTTCGACATATTGAATGTTAGGCCTTAATTATGTTTATTCATCTCTCTCTAATAGAGAAATTTTGATTATATATATATATATATATATATATATATATATATATATATATATATTATATATATTATATATATATATTATATATATATTATATATATATATATACATATATATATATATATATATATATTGTTTAAACTTTCAATCGTTAATAAAATATTTTCTATTTATCCAATCAAGTTCAAATATTTTTTTTTTAAACTTGTAGCAAAGTGATTGAGCTAGTGAATGTTAAGGTCACATTGTTCTGCTACACGAGGGCTTTTGGAGATGGACCTCGTAATTTTAAACCATTGTCAAGTGACGAGGATGACACCTAAGCTGGCATCCCCTCTCCTAGCTACCACACCACACCAACGGAAGGACGTGTGAGCTATTGACAGATTTAACGTGCATCGCGTCCCTACACGGCAGGTCTTTAGTGGTACTGGGCTTGAACTCATGACATGCCAGCCACGATACGATACCTTGACCACTAGGCTACTACGGCCACAACTTGTAGTGGATGACACTTGATATTCTTTGATTTTGATGTAGTATAGTTTTTTCAAACATTAATTCATTAATTACCAGTTAATTTATTAAATTAATTACCAGTTTTCGACTCCAAATTATATTCGTCTTTATTGTTATAGAAATGTAACTGTAAAACAATTAGAAATGTTGGTGTCGAGTGAGTGAGTGAGTGAATATTAACGTCCCACTGTTCAGCTACACGAGAGCTTTTGGGGACGGTCCGCGTAATTTTGAACCATGGTCAAGTGACGCGGACGACACCTGAGCTGGCACCCCTCTCGAAACTACCACACCACACCAACGGGAGGACATTTGAGCTCTCGACAGATTTTACGTGCATCGCTTCCCTACACGGCGGGTCTTCAATGGTACTGGGATCGAACTCATGACATGCTAGCCACGATCCGATGCCCAGACCACTCGGCTACCGCGGCCGCATGTTGGTGTCGAAAACCGGTTTTTTAGCAAAATTAGTCAAACTGTGTGTAGAGACAAATTATGCTCTTCTTTCATTTCCAATCATTAGTTCACTCTCTCGCTTTGTATATATATGTATATCTTGTTCAAATTTTCAACAGTTAATAAAATACTTTCTATTCATCCATTCAAACTGCGAATGGACTTATTATTATTTTTTTTTTACATTACGTGTTTTAAGATACACACTGCTCAAACACAAACTCATTGGTTAAATTAATCTTTGACATCTTACACATATTTTTTTACAAATAAATCTTTTTTTTTATTTTCTAATAAAGCAACCCTACAAAAACAATAATAAAATATGACTTGTTTTAATTAGAATCGTTAGCGTTGAAACTCTTCCTTTTTATTTCACTTTTTATCAAAAACTCTTTTTACTGTATTTAAAGTTTATGTGTGTGTCATTATTCTTCGAATAGAAATACATGTTCCTCAAAATAGCTTGAATGGAATTGTTTATTTAAGAAAAAATACTTCTTCTTCAACATATTCATCAATTAAATCTTCGAGAGAAACTTATCGATTGCTCGTAATTAATGATCTATCATTCCTTACAGATAAAGTTCTCATTAATCGGTAACGTGACTGATTAATTCTAAGAGTCTTCGCTATTAACAAAACATTTCCACTTTAATTGTCACAAATGTTCCAGAAATTCTTATAACCCCTTCTGAGATCAGACTTTGATATATGACTTTTCTCTTAGGAATTTTAAATGAACAGATATAGTGGAAGTTAGGATAGGAAGAGTTTATTTTCTTAAAGGAGGGGGTAGTGTTTCCATTAAAATATCTTGATAAACAGGCCGTGGATATTTCAGATTTAAACAGTCTATAAAGACAGTTAACGCACAAATTAATACCTCAAATTTAAATTAATCATAAAAATAATTAACATGCAATGGTCGAGATTCATAATAGTCACATGATAAATGCAATCACGTGATCATCAATAAATTCAAAACTGACGTTAGAATTGTGCTTGTTGTTCCAATTTAAATTTTAGAAAAAAATTTCAAGTTTGATGCGGTAAAGATATTCAAATATTAAGATTCTTCAAAAATTAAATTTTGTTCTTATTTTATATGTGTAATTTTAAATCAAGTCCATTTTGTTTTCCTGTGCCCGTTATTTTTGCTGACAAATATGTCCCTTTTAACACCCTTTTATAAGCTTCACTTGTATCTAACGGAATCTTTGAATTTGATATTTTTACCAAATTTAAAAGGTTTGATTAGTTAGAAATTTTGCTCGCTTGTCCAGGACCGATGATAATATAATAATTCAATAATTTTTTTGTTCCATTGTTTTGATCAGGATCATCAGGATTAATGATTTCCCATTTTCAGATCCCATCCTCCATCTGATGACTAATTTCAGATACCATTTCCAGATAATGCGACTAATTCCAGATTTATTTGCGACTAAGAGATTGAGTTACACAACTTAGTTCGATTAACTATAAAAAAAGATGTATTTTAGTTTTTTAATCTATATTAAAAAAAGGTTTCTGCAAATATCAAAAGTTGGCAACACTGAAGAGCATGAACTGATTGGCTAGAGAAAAAGGTGATTGCAGTAACGATGCGACTTAGACGTCACATGAGTTTAGCCCATTTTTTGACCATTTAATTGGTTTTCCCTTACACCGTAAGAACTACCAAAAGCTGATCAGCTCATACGCTGTACGGCACTGATGCTTTCTTCTTTCTATCTTTGATTTGTACGTTTTTTAATTCTTATTGTGAAATTATTAGTGCTAATTTTTTTAAGAGATGCAGCTAGTCTTTGGTACCGAAACACTTCTCATCCGGGATTTTTATTGTTGGGAAGGCGGAAATTTTTCATTGAAGACAGGGGAGGATTTAGATTCTTATATATATTCCATAAAAAACGGGGATTGGAGAGGTATTGTGTAATTTGCTGCTTGAGAAGAAATGAAAATGGAAAGATTATCCAATAAAGCAAGTGTTAACTCTGTCCTCTGAAATGCAAGACTTAATATTATACACCATACTTCAAATTGTGGGTGGATATATATATGCACTCACACAAAAAAATTGTCAACTGTTTGAAAAAGAAGTAGAAGCATGAAATATTTTGTAAGTATGGGAGAAATTCTGTTAAAATGTATGAGACATTCTTCTTAAAGTGTACTTATAAAAAAGGAAAATTTAGGGGTTTTTGAGCACAATTATCAAATAAAAGTAGTGTGAAAGCTTAAAAATTGAAATTTAAAATAAAAGTCTTTGATTTTCACATTCTGTTAAGTACTATGCTTAGTTATATGCAATAAAAAATGTGCCTTTTATGCAAAAAATGTGCCTAAAAATTGACCACTTAAGGGTTAAGTTTTCTAGTCTCCATTTCAATAAATTTACCTGTAACCCTTAAAGACCCTACTCAGAAAATCGTGCGGGTTTATACAAATTAGACATTCTTACCCTTTAAGAACCGAAATATTTTATCTTTATTACATTCTTCTTGCTATTAACGCTTTACTGATCCCAATAATACTTGAATAATTAACTAAAAAAATTTTCTACCCCTCCGGAACGCGGAGTGTTCCAGAACGAATTTGCGGGCTGGGTCTTATAGGAATACATAATGTTGTGATTACCAAATAAGATTATTGTATAAATAAATACATTCTGAATCTCTATAATTTTTGAAAGTATTTCTTTGATATTCATAACATGCTTCGTTATATAACAGGAAATGATAACATTTACGATGAATGACCCTTAGATTAAATGCTACTTTTAAAAGGCATCTTTAAATGATGTTTAAATGATCGCTATTGATCGATTAGAGAGAGAGAGAAATTTGGTTGCACAAAAGACACTTAATATTATTAAGAAACTATACCAAGAGTATTAGATTGTAGAAAAAAGCTTCAACTAATAAAAATTCGGAGAGATGTTTATTATTAGAAGATATATTTTCCTTTGTAATGAAAATATGCTAAGCAAAAGCCGCTTCCTTAACTAGAAAAAAAGTTAAGAGAATGTTTACTGCTTTGGATCGGGATCAATTGTTAATTTCGTTCCTATTGCACATATAATACTGAGATTGAGGGTTAAAATTAGGCTAAATAAAAGTTGTTGAGTTTTACAATTCATTTGATCATTTGACCCAAAACACTAGGACTATATCTCTGGTTCGTATCAAAATTTTTACTAATAATTAATTTGATATGCGAAAGTACTGAATTTTTACTACACATAAATAAAACAAACAAATGAATAAATGTAACTCATTTAATAGGTGATGCCAACATTACGGGTTTATGAAGATTTATTTACCTTAAGTAGAAGTATGTCTTGTTATAACAGAACACACATAAAATGAGGCATTTAGAAATATAAATTAATCAGAATACAATGCTAATGAAGAATACAGAGCAAACATAAACACAGAATAATTAAAACTCATGCCAAACAATGACATATATTATGGTAATAATTATTTCAGAAGTATATTAAATTTTTAAGCAAAATTTCACACACACTTATAAATTTGTTAAATAAATTTAAAATTGTACTAAATAATGATTACGTCCAATTAATTGATTGATATAGAAACTTAACTATATACCATAGGCTTTAACAAAGAATAATGACCTAAGTTTTATTATCATTTAAATGTTATCACTAACATCCTCAGTTTAAGTGCTTGGAATTATGTTTCACAAAACGATTACGCATGAAACGAAGCTTGAACTCCAATTTGTTGAATGCTGTCTTGCTTGGTAAATGAACATGCATGAAACCAATTTAGATTTAAACGAAAATGTTTACCTCTTCCTCTCCATATCTCTATATGTATCTGTTTACTTGTATATATATGGTAAAGTGAGTTTTAAATTGCGCATAACACTTTACTTAGCTCTTAGTTACTTAGCTAATAAAACTAAGAATTAAATGTGGGGCTTTATTCGCAATTACATCTGACTTTCTAGTTCAAAGAAACATATGACAAAACGCCAACGGGTAATTATTGTCTTTGATCTATATGTAATCATATATAGTCAACAGTAAACAATTAAACAAATTGCTGGCAGGGGGTGTAGTTGATTTGTCGTTGTCCTTGCATGCCTCTGGTTACGGGTTCAACTCTTGCCGAAGTCGATGGATTTTCATATTGAAGAGAATCGACAGCGGCTATGTCGCATAACTTTGCGGTATGCAGAAGGTCCATTGAGTGCCTGTTTGGCTTGGGTGCTATAGAAAAAATAAAATTTTAAAGTATGGTTTCGCATCGTCAGAGCTCAGGTGCCTCCCTTTATGGAGGAAACTAGGCGCCAAAATTACCTGGGGTGGTTGGCATCCACTTATATCAGGGGTGGTCAATCTTTTTGAGAAGAGTGCCACTATCTGATAAAAAATTATGTAAGTCACTTTTAAATTTTCCCTCAAACAAAAGAATATGAAAAAGTAAAAAGAAAATGTTACTTATAAGATTATGGAATTTTTACGCAAATAGCAAATTTTTTTATGCAAGTCAAAGTAGAAGAGATTAATGAAAATAATGTAATAAATAGACAAAAGTACAAACTTAGGTGCTATAGTTAATGAACTTTTCACTGGTTCAATCAGTTAGTTAGGTGTAAAAAATGAGTAGCTTGAAAAAAATTAATTCTAAATAATAATTTATACTTGCCTGTTGGTACACAAATTCTAAATATAAATAACTATTTAGTTTCTTAATGTGGTTTTTGAATTTTAGCTTTACCATGCCAACTATATAAGGATTAGTTTTCGATACTATCAAAATTTGGTTATTTTATGTGTGTATAAGTTAATTTTGAGTTTGTTACGACTTTCTTATGTTCATAATAGAAAACATTTGTTCACAAATATGTGGATCAAAATCCCCAGCCAAATCACGTAAATTTTCAAAATTGCTTGTTTGTGCAACTTTCCAAGATTCAGCATAATTAGAATCCCTTGCAGTAGAAATAAGTTCCTTACATTTGCTTTTCAGTGTAGTACGGTGTGCTTTGCACCAATCTTTTCAAAGATCAGCATTTTTTTTAAATCTTGAAAAACATCCGTCTCTGAATGAATCCTGCAAAATGGATAGTAAATTTTTAAGTCTATCATACCTCGAAACATTTTTAACATTGGTAAATAGTACCTACATTAATGTAAAATGTGTTTTTCTTTTATTTCCAAAATCAAGGGGGAGGGGGAAAGTAAAAGTTTGTTCACAGAAGAAGATATATGATCAATTATTGTAGGAAATTATTTAAATATCCTATAGTTTAGGTAATAAAAACTAAACCCCAAAATAAATCATCTTCCTTCTTGAGTAGTTAACACTCACTAGGCAGTTTATTGTTTTCTAGAAAATACCTTAAAACACACTCCCTCAAGTTACAATATCTTACGAGTCCACTTCCTTTGGAAAGTCAGCGAACACAACAATGAAGGAGTATTTTCTACATTATATTTTTTCCTATTTTCATTCAATTAATTGTCTTTAAAATAAATTTTGAGGTTTTTTTTTGTCTAAAACAACTCTGTTTCAATAAAATTATTAAAAAAAATTGTATTTATTGCTATTTTAAAATTTTTTCCAATGTCTTCGGGTGCTGATGTTACAAATTAGCTGTACCACATTGTGGCACGCGTGCCGAGCTTCGGCCACCCCTGTCCTATATGGTGCGACACTAAAAAAGTGATACCAGCTCCCGGGAAACGTACTAGGTCTGCAACGATAAAACACCAATCCGTAGCACAATTAGAAATAAAAAAATATAACAAATTTTTACACAATGATAATATCATTATTTTCATTAAATATACTTCTCCCGTTATACCTCGTGAGTGAATAATGTAGTGATTAAAAAAAAGAATTTTTTAAAAAGTTTAATGAACGTAATAATTTTTCAGTTCCTTATTATACTAGAAATATATTATGATATTCGATTAGACCGACTTAGAGGAAGAAAAACCAAATTATTTTTGTCGTATTTGCATCCTCAGAGGGATTATAAAAATTCCTCGAATATAATACTCTTATATGGAAAGAAGAGGAAAAAAAAAACAATATTATTTTTGTCGTATTTGCGTCCTCACAGGGATTATAAAAATTCCTCGAATATAATACTCTTATATGAAACGAGTATGATACCACGAAATTTGTAGTCAATTTGAATTATGCCTAATGTTTCAAAGAAAAAAATGGCACAAAAAGAAATTTAGGTCTTTTTAACATTTTCATTTATTTGTTAAAAGTAGTATATTCATAAAACGAAAACATGATATATATATTTTTTGTAAAGGTTTTGTTTTTGAATGGAAAAATAGAAATTGTTTTTGCTCATTGTAATTTAAAAAAAAATTCTTTCAGTTACTCTTTTTTCAGATCTGTTTTATAAAGTTCTCAATTTTTTCATTAAAATTTCAGTTCTGAGAAACTTAAAATCAATTTTTCTTTTGTAATCGATTAAATCTCGTTTTTGTTTAATTTTACCTGAAAAATTATTTTTTACCTATGTAGAAATTTAAAAAGTCAATAACGTCTGCTGGATTTGCACTTTCACTGTAAGATTATAAACTAAATTTCTGAGTTTAAAATAACTAATTTTATGCACTTAAAGTTTTCTCTCTTGAAATCCCTTTCTAAAAATACAAAATTATTAAAAAATTTCCATTGTTATATTTTTTTTATTACAGTTCGAGATAATTGAATGCAAATTGTGTTCATTACTTTTATGTTATGTTCAAGAAAATAACGAAATGATAGTCTTTTATTTATGAATAATAGTTATACCCTTTTATATATTTTACATGTGAAAAAGGATTTCATGTCATATATACACCCCAGTTCTACATACTAAAATCAACTTCAAATAGTATATATTTTACGGATTCAAACCATTTTACTACAATATATATATGTCATACATTTAAATAAAGAGTATGTAGCATATATACTACATATGGAAAGAAACATCATATATTTGTATCTTAAATTTTATATATGAAAACGAAAACAAATTTATTTACTATTATAGTCACCTTAACCCGGGAGAAGGTGTGCACTCAATACTAACGTTAGCGGTTGCGCGTGGTGACTCAGTCACTCCAGACACACACACATTCCGCTTTTTATAGTTACTTTGAACACCATAAAAATCGTGGTTCCAGTGAATAAATTTTGTAGAAAGTGTACTTTCCTACTTTCAGGAATTATTTAATTTTTGTTTGATAATTTGAGAAAAAAAAATTAATCAAACTGAGCTAAAATGTTTCGAATGTGCGTGACTTTAATAATGGACACAAATAACAAACACTTTTCGCTAACATTACAGGAATGATATTTTCAGGTAAAGGTGTCATATTTTGTTCAAGTTATTTTAGTTTTAATATCCTTTGATGATTGACAAATAGTACGTTGAACTTTTCACTGTTGTTTTTTTTGAAAGGCACAGTGTGTCTTGTGGCACACTTCTGGCTTTATATTTTTCTTGCTGAAGTTTTAAAGTAGCATTTGAAAACTTTTCTTTCAACTCAAACGTTTCATGTTCATCTCTTTTCACAAATTTATTTTTGTTATCATGATTAAAATTCATTATTTCATCATGTTCTTCCCTTTCATGATCAGTTTCAACTTCATTCGTATAGATCGCACAGATATACCCTTATATTTTACCCCCTTATATCTGTTCACTTACATTTTACATTACGTTCATTTACAACTTACATTTACTTCCGTTCATTATAAACTAAACGAGTCGTAAAACACAGCAATCAAAACCATTAAGTCGATTACAGGGGGCAAAAAAAGATTTTTTATAGAAACTATTTTAGAACAAAAGTGTTCGCGCGGACAACTCAGTCACTCCAAGTACCTTAAGATTGTAAAATAACGTTTGCCACTCCCCAAAAAAAGGGAGATATGTGACAAATACATTTTACTTCCCATGAAAACTGGTATATAGGAGGATACTGACAAAGTAATTGGTAACAAATAAACTGTTTTTGCAGAATTAAAGTTTTCGTGAGCCTGGGGTGACTCTGTGCCCTGCGTGATCGCTCCCGGGTTAAGGAAGTTGAAAAATGTTCCTTTACCCAATCTAAAATTGAAAAATGATTGCTGGTAGTTGTATGCAGCTGATGAAATTTGATTTATTATATCAAAGAATCTTACAAGATCTACATTTCTGTAATTTTTATTTCCGTAATTTTAATATTTTTTATTTGAACAATTCTGATGATATTGGTATTTCAGGTTAATATCAGGCTAAGTGTTAAAATTAAATCCCTCAAAAAAGTTAATGAACAAAGAACGTTCTACTTCATAGCTTTTTCTGGGAACACTCCACATTTGTTTTCATTTTCTTCTCTTTTACAGCAAAAAAATCTAAGGTCCTTCAGTTTTGATCCATGACAAAATAACCTTACACCTGTTGTTAAATTTTTAATAATCTTGAGTACATGAAATATTAAGTTTTTTTTTCATATTCTTTTTTAATTTCTTACCATTTTTCTTCTCTGAACTAAATTAAAAAATATTTTTATCTTTGCATGCAATAAAATAATAAACAACAAGTAATATAAGAAAAAATTTAAAGTCACTTCCTACTTAGGTCAATAAAGAAAATTTTTATTTTAGTTACTTTTATCAAATAATTATACATTTATTATACATATGTATAAACATATGACACAGAATCACAATATTAAGTGTCAATTAATTTTTATTAATTATCATTAAAGTATCGTATTGTCATCCAAAACAATCGTGTATATAAAATTTGTGCTCAAATGAGCGCTTTAAAATGTGAGACAAAAATCTTTTAAAGTTTTGATACAAGTCGCCAAAATGGTTGCTATGTCGCCAAAAATGATCGCTAAGTCGTCAAAAATGGTCGCTAAGTCACCAAAAATGATGCCAACGTGGCTGTATCTGAAATTCTTTGAATAATTAGTTTTACTCGATTTATTTTTATTAATTATAATTAAATTACTGTATTGTTATGTATAATAATCGCATATATAAAATTTCAACTCAATTGAGCGCTTTAAAATATATTTTATTAATGATTGAAAATTTGAATAAGATATAGGGAGATTGTGAACTAATAGTAGGAATTAAAAAACAATAAGGTTACTAACAACGTATTTAATTAAATTTTTTGCGCAGTCGACTCTCGATAATACCAAGTTGAAGGGATCAATGAAAAACCTCGAATTATCAAGAGGGTAGGTAAAAACTCCTAAAATGCAAGATAATTTTTTCCAACACATTTAAATTTGAAACTATGTAATAAAACAACAATTGTACACATGTATAAAATTATTTTAAAGTATTTTTAAACGTACATGTTATACAGTACAAATATTAAACAGAAGTTAAAAGTTGTGTATTAAAAGAATATACATTTATGTATTAAAAACTATTAAAACAATACATATTTTACATAATTAATTTTTTTCATGAAAAAATCTGTTATCGTTTTTTGTTTTTGTTTTATGGCATTCAATCTAACTTTGTCAACAGATTATTCTAGAATAAATGAGGCTTGAAAAACGTCAGCATCAACATGATTTTGCAGGAAAAAGTTGCGTACTTGTTTAGTGAGACTTTAGCTTCTGTCAGAGTTATCGGAGTCAATTCCGATGGTCATCAAAGAAGTTACGTTACAGGGGAATCAAGCAGAGACAAGACAAGACAAATCATGTAAGCTCCAACCTGTTTGTTACAGGACTCAACATGAGAGTGAGTATTTGAATTGTCGATATTTTTATTACATCACTTCGAAGTATCGAGTCTTGTAATTTGGCCAGCCACAGATTTTACTTCGAAATATTGAGTCTACCTAAACGTATTGTTTTAGTTCGAAATATCAAGAGTATTTCTCATGACTGAGCATATACTTTGAATGAAAGAGGGATTCGTATTATCAAAGGTTTGAATTAATGAAAATCGACTGAACTCTGATTTATTTTGAGGATCTATTACAGTCTCGTATAGAGTTTTATTTATTTATTTTTTTCATATAAAATCATGCTTAAATTTATGGAGAATTTTTTGATAAGCAAAATTTGGGACGTATCTATACGCGTCCTTCAATTAATAAGTCCTTTTGGGTATTCTTTTGGTCCAGCAAAAGTTCGTCAAGTTATTTATGTAGATGTAAAAAATAAAATCACATTTGTTATAATTATTAACCTTCTCAACAGAAAAATAATATGAAAATTACCATAAGATCCGGCGTACAACGCTCGCCTATATTTTCAAGATGCAATTTTTAGTTTTTAGGCATATTCGCCGTGTATAAAGCGACCCAGTTTCTTACGAATAAAACTGAAATGTACGTATGCAAAACTCTAATGTTTCGAGGTATTATCCCAACTTTAGAAAAAAATAGTTTACTTCTAGAACTATAACATTTTATGTTCATAAGGAATGTCATTTATTTTAAATAAACAGTATTTCGATATGTGTAGAAGCCTAATTTTTTTCTACGCTCACCTCGTTTATTTTTAAAGCTCTCACTTTTATACTCGGTGTATGACAAGCACCCGTAAATTTCGATCTTATTTTTTGTGTTAGAAGTGCGCGTTATAAGCCGGATTTTACGGTAACTAAAATCGATGATTATTTTATCTATGAATTATAATGCTGATAAATTAAAAATTGATATTTTTTTACAAAGAATAATGGTTTATGTCGTAAGAACAGCATAGCGTTGTAACTCGGGATTGCAATATCGGACCAACAGTTCAATACCGGTATTCGGTATTTTTTAGATCCTGATACCGGAATACCGGTTTTAATCCCAATCGTAGAAATTTTAGAAAAAGAAAGAAAACGCAGGCATTTCTTTGTTTTATTTACCAGTTTTATTAGAGAGTGTAAATATTACAAAAATAATTTGTAACTTATAAACTATAGGTAGTATATATAACATAATATAAGAACAATAAAACACAGTGGAGAATGAGAAGGGGTCACTAATTGCGGAACTACGAAATCTATAAACTGAATCCACGAAAGATCAGCGCGTACAATTTACAGCTACACACGTATACGTAATTACAATTCTTAAGTCACTAACCTGATTTCTTAAACTACGGCAGGTTCGTCTTGTGGGTCGCTTGGATCTTGATTGGATCGAATCAAAGCTAGAATTCCCTCTTTAATATACGACTTCTATCTTAAGCTTTTCCCGTAGCTTTTCTACGGACTAATTTTATCTACAACTGCGAGTTGGATTTCCGACGCTTCGATTCACTTTTCTTTACAAAATCTACCTCTTCACTTGACAACTCTTTCTCATTTCATTTCATTCTCTCCCTATAACTCGCTAAACCCGAACTTATATAAAATTCTCATTTGCATAAATCACGCTTTGGCTCCGGTGGAGATTAGTTGAAATAAATAAAATTTGAAAGAAATATGTAGAGGATTAGTAAGAAACAGATGTCAAAAGTGAACATCTTATTTGTTTAAATCACAAAAAAGTGCAAGTATCACTATTCAGTTTTTGGTACTATTACACATTTTTGAAAAATATAGAAATATTATGCACCTTCTTCACAACTACAACCTTGTTTTCACAGATACGAATATCAGACTATGAATCCTACACGTGTGCAGTATCGTTTTGAACTGTAATAGGTTAATATTGGCCCACTTCCTTGGATGATTCACATATTTCCTCACGAGGCAACTTGATATTCCCTTTCTAATTAATCTCGCCCGTTAGAGAGACATAAAAACAAAAACGTATACTATTTTGCTACGTTGGCGATCCCTGAACATAAAGTGCAGACAATTTTTAAAATTTCTAAAAAATACCGAAAAAATGGTATTTAAACTTGTGAATACCGGTATTTCAAAATTGTGCAAATGGCTCAAAATACCGGTATTCGGTATCCCGGTATATCGGTATTGCAATCCCTAGTTGTAACGGGTTCTTTTAGGGTTTTCTGCTAATCATCTTGGAGAAATGTTCTTTAGCTGTAAATTTTAGTTTAAGAAAACCCGCTTCCCATAAAGATGATTTGATTTATGCAAATATAACTACTATTTAAGTGCCTGTCGTTGAGTATGCGATATAATGGTTCAGAGATAATCGTTAATCTGAATTCTAGGAGCTAGTAGACAGCGACTGGTGGTCGCGTAGCTTAAGATTAATATTTGACGAAGAATTCAACAGGAAATGATTAAATAATCTAACTTGGAGCTGACTATATTACCAGGCTTCAAAAAGGATCATTTAAGAAGCTTTAATCAAGATAATTGGTTTCGATAATTTAGTTATCTGATTTCCGGTTAAGATTTCTTATTGCTCCCAAAGTTAAGTTATAAAAGTGTATTTCGTAAAGTGTTAAAGGCTAAATAAAATTAATTATTCTAAGATCATGTCTGCTCCTTTCTAGAGACCTCCCACATCTACGACCTCCGAATCACGACTGAGTACAAAATCAAATTATATATTTGCGATGCTGGTTCTTGCTTCTGTAACCTTTTCTTATATAATTTTGCTTTATCTGATCAAATTAAGATGCTGACATTCCTCCCCAGAAAATGCGAATATAAGTAGAAATTGAAGATATATTTTTTTCTAGTTTATTTTATAAACTTTGCCGCTAAAAGTAATGTGGAGGAGAGGAAATAAAATAGACAAATGAGAGAAACGACAGCACAGATTTTGTTGATAGATTACAAGATATATATATTAATTGAGTTAACCCATCAAAAAGAAACGTTGAAGTTTTGTGATTACAACCATTGAGATGGAAACTAATAAAATTATCTTTTGGAATATATATATATACAGGTTTAGGGTTTTGTTATAAATTAATTTCTTATGTTAGCTGTTCACCTCAAGGAGGACATTAATTTTATTATTTGATTTTAGGTGATACTCGCGTGCATAAATACGTTTATTGAATTAAGTTTTTAATCTAAATCTGTGGGAGTTTGCTTAATAATTTTGTCAATCTAAAAGAAAAAAGTAAAAATGAATCTGCAGGGATGTGCTTGGTAGTAATAAGAACAATCAGTTTAATTAAAAAAATAGTTAAATTTAGTTAATTAGTTAAAAAAATATAGATCCCTTTTTTCGAAATTATAGTTCAAATTCATCTGCTTTAGAAATGCTTGTAATGAATTTTAAATTATTTAACTAAAAAAAATAGAAATATGATATTGCAATTCGAGTTATCCGTAAGCTATTGTAATCAAATCTACAGGTGGGTCCCAAAAGTGATTAGACACGAATTTCAAAGAAATAACACCTTGTCTTGAATAAAATCTAGTACTTCTCATTCAGAATTTTTTAAAAATAATATCTAATTTTGCTTTTTTAATAGAATTGCAAAAATATTTCTAAAATTAAATATTTTTAAGAAATTAAAATATTTAAAAACCGAAAAATCACCTTAAAATGTTCGAAAACTTTAAAATACCTTATAAAAATAATAAAAATATTGAAATACATTTAAAATTTAGTAAGTAAGATATCTTTGAACGTACACCACAATTTTTAAATACATAAGCTTAAATTTTACAACTTTTTCGTAATTTTTGCATCAGTGTACTTCAATTCTTAAGTTATCATTATTTTTAATTTTTTTTTATTTTAAATTCTATATAATTCTTAATTATAATTAGGTGCAATTGAGTTTATGTTTGGAGCATGAAGGGATTTTCGTTAGAAATTCGGGATAATCATAATGGAACTAGAGCCAATCAAAGTCAAATACTTAAGACAGGATTTTTTTTTTATAAAATTAAAATGGTTATTCTGATACCCAAATTTTAAGGTGATAGTTGTAAATTACATTAATTTTTTAAAAATATTTCTAATGGGCTGCAAAATGATGCTTTACCATTGCAGACCTAGTACATTCCCCGGAAGCTGATATCTCATTTTAGTGTGGCACCATATGAACGGATACCAATTGTTGTAGGTAATTTTTACGCCCAGTTTCCTCTTCAGATGGAGGCACCTGAGCTCTGATGATGCGAAACCGTACTTAGGATTTTCATTTTGTTGAGAGCTCCCAAGACAAACAGGTACTCAAGTGTTTTTTACATGCCGCACATGCGACGTGGTCGTTGTCGATTTTCTGCATCATGAAAATCCATCTACTTGGGCCTGGATCGAACCTTCGGTGTACAAGGCCTGCTACAAACAAACTAAAATTATTTGGATAAAAATAAGTATTCATTATATGCAGGCAAGGAATAGCCATTTTTATTTAATTCGCCTGCTGACATTCACTCCCACATCAAGGCACCTCAATCACCATGTATGAAGATCTTTGAATTAGTATCTTTATTTCTCTCTTCTCCTTACCAATATCTCCATGAGAACAAAATTTGCTTTTATCTACAAATAGCACGTGTTTCCAACGAGATATCGTATTATTTGTCAAAAATTTCAGGCATTGAAGTCTTAAATTTCTGTTCCTTTGACTCACACAAAAAAAAATTCTTCCCACAAAGTGGCTGTGTAAATTTTCTAACTTAGCTTCTATCGAACAATTTCAAATGAAAATGAAAATTAATGATCGAATTCTATAGAAATCGTTACTGCACTCAATCGTGAAATCTTCAAAACTTTTCGAACAATAAATCTCTTATCAGGTCGAGTTAGCTTTGCTGTATTGCCCTTTCCTTCCTTGTTTTCAGTTCATTTTTACTTTTTAAAGTGATTTATTACTCAACAAATATTCGAAAGGATAAATTAACAAATCTATTTTGAAGCTATTTATCTCTTTTATGATGAAACATAATCAATTTTTGAGCGTCCCTTATTGCTTACTTACGATTATGAATCATTTATAATGCTAATTAGAATATTTTGACAAGCAAATAAACAAAGGTACGCCAAATAAAATACGATAAACTCTAGCATAATTTTAAAAAAAATGGCAGTCTACGATTAACGATAAATTGTAATTATCGATGTCGATCAATCACTTCTGTGATGTGCTTTTTTTTTACTAATGTTTGCATTGTAAAGTTTAAAAAAATATGAACAAAAATTTTAAAAAAAGCAAATTTTGTTATGTTTTAGTATTTATAATCACATGCATATTATTTAAAAAGGTCTATAACAAGCTTCATCTGAAAATTACCTCGATAATTCACAAATAATTTTGAAATACAGATCGTTCTTAAAAGATTTTCTCATAAAACTTTTTCGGTGGATTCCGGCTCATTCTGAAATTGCTGGGAATGAGCATGACGACCTTCTGGCGAGAAAGGAGCCCCTGTGATCCAAAGACAGACGAGAATTTCAACCTTTAATTCTTTAAGGATTTTTACTAATGTGACCTTTATGTATAATTTTAACATGGAAGCTGTGGAGAAGTCAAAAGACAAGAACTGGGCAATATTCAAACAAAACCCGTCCTGGTTCCTGATGCTTCTAGAAAAGCTGCTATAGCTCATTTTAGACCATGATCTGATGTTACTGTCGATCAGGTGGCATAAGCAACAACAACAGACCTTTGACAAGGCATGACTGTCTCAGATCTCAACTCTACAGAATTGGTATCGCCAATTCACTGAACTGTACTCTGTGTGACTCTGATCAGCCTATGACCCCTGAACATTTAGACGTGTGTTTTGCACTAATAAGTCTTAATTCTACTGTCGAAACATATTGGAAAGCTCGTGCATTAATGACATAGATGCTATTTTAGTGTGTGGCATTTGTAAAATAAAGAATTTATCTTAATTCTACTGTCGAAACATATTTTAAAGCACGTGCATTAATGACATAGGCGCTATTTTAGTGTGTGACATTTGTAAAACAAAACATTTAAAGAGATGTTGCATCTCCTTTTGAATGAAATTCCAGTTGCAGAGCTTTTTCTACAAGTTCCGGAAGTGTCTTTTGGGAGCCATGTATATTTTCCTGTTTTGGTTATAAATTTACCTTATTCCTTTTTTCTCAGGAACTTTAAGTAAATATTTCATTTTTGTACATAGAGATTTGAATTTCATTTAATATGTGCTATTCTTATTTAGTCTCATCTGTAAGTAACATTTAATACGTTTTTTCAAAATGAAAAAAAAAAAAGATAATTTTTTCCTCCTAAGCATTATAAAAAAAATCGATTATTCTTACAAATACTTTATTTTATGCCGTAAGCATGACTAGATTTGAATATTTTGAATGTGACTAATATATTTAAAAAATAAGCCAATATTTTCAAAATAGCTACGTACATTGGTATGCAAAGTTAAATTTTGACATTGATGAACTATATGTATTTATTGAGACATACATAATAAAATAATTATTAAGAAAGAGCTTTTTAAATTTAAAAGTTTCTTGAGTTTTCTCCTTGTATCTTCCCCCCCCCCCCCAATATACAACCTGGGTTGAAGCATGGAATATTTATTGATCTATAAACTGTTACAAAAATCTACAAATTTCTAAAATTTTTATATATAATAATTAAGTATTTAGTTTTTAAGGAACTTTCACACATATAATATAATAATATAAGATATTCAGTATTGTTAGAAAATAATTCACAAAAATATGCAAAAAATACTAAAGAAAAATTTAGTTTCTAAACATCGCTATACATGTTAAGATTCCTAGCTTATTTTCTTACATTTCTGAAACACACATCACTTTCAGATTGAATATGATTTTTGGGTTTCATGTGTCACCAAAAAGTTGATATTATTTTTCAAAGGCAGTTTATTACCTAAATAAAATAAATTTACTTTTAATATGATCTTCAATGATGGTGCTTTGTTCATGTGAATATATAAATAAAAATAAATAATATAATTTCTTTTATTAACGACTAGAATTTATATCTATTGATTAAATAATAAAGGAAGTTTTTTCTTTTATTACTCTAATTTTATTACTTTTTGAAAGTTCTGCTTATCAAATATTTTGAAGGGCTCCTTACAGTAATTTATTTCACAAACATAACAAAATCAGCGCCTCATTTCAAAGACAGATGCTTGAATAACTTAGTGCATAATTTGTTAAATACATTTTTATTTATTTTTCAAAACATATTGTGACGGGGCTATCCGCGAGAAATTATACTAATCCTCTTGGGTAACTTTGGGGCCAGTATTTATTCTATTTCACAGCCTCTTCGAGAAAAACACGAGATATTTATATGCTAATTATTTCGACTATATAAAGCCTAGATTTCGTAAATGTATAGAGCGAAGGAGTTGCCTAGCTGTACGTAAGTATCGAAGGAAAATTACTTCAACAAGCTTAGCGCGCATTTGATAGTATTTGATATTTATAAAGTAAGGTACTAGATTAATCAATAAAGGAATCAAAGGAATTAGATTTAGTACCGACCTGAGGTTAGCAAGAGTTCGTCTCCTTGTCAATTCTGATAGCTGAGATTACTTAGACGGGAATATTAGATTTGAATGTTAGATTTGAGTATCGGCTTTGAGTATCAGGATTAAACTAGGTATTAGGCAATCACTCCGAGGTTTCCACTTATAAATTGAACTTGTGCTTGTTATTTGTGTTTGTCTGTCTTAAATAATTGTTGCTATGGCTTTTGTTGGTGATAATATGTTTCCTCCTACACTTAGAGGCGCGTCGGGCGATGTGAACTCAGTCCAAGATAAGACTGGGACACGACAATATCTTTGTTTAAAATAATTTCTTTTATGTCTGCATAGGCAGTTCAAATATATCTTTTTAATGATTTTTATTGTAAAATTCCTTTCGTATTGTAGGAATAAATATTATGTCATTGTGAAAAATGGCACTGTATTAATAGCAAACCTAATCTAGGTATTTTAATCAAAATTGTTCTAAATTAGAAGATTCCATGTATAATAAACATAATAAAGTCATTTTATTAAGGGAAGAGCATATTTCATAATTAATTGTTAATAAACAAAAATTCTTGGTGAAAGGCTCGGAATTTATCAAAAGACAGGAAAATCATTAATGTAATAGACTTCTATGTTTGAAAAATAACTCAAATTAAATTTTCAGCTTAATCCTTTTAGAATATCTTAAACTGCATAGTTCGGTTAAGAACAGAGTTTCCTTACTTGGGCGGTAGAAACACGTTTACTGGAAGGAAGGAAGAGGTACCTATTAGTACTTAAACCAGAATTACTGCGCTAGTAAAGCCTTTTAAAGCCTTTGTTCAAATTTTGTTAAAGAGTTTCGACACTCTCTTTTGCTATTTGCGAAAACTTTCGTGGATAAAAGAATTGTTTAAATTTAATACTAGCTCAAATACCTTCTGTTTTCTGAATTCTACGGAAATGTAATTTTCCTTTCAATTTCAAGTACAGTGAAGATCTCTTAACACGAAACTGAAGGAACTGAAATATTTTTTCGTGTTAAAAGATATTGCAAAAAAGAAACATATGTTCAACAAAATTAAGTTTATTAGAGTACATTTTAATTACATAGATATGTAGATATGCGTATATTTAACAAAAATCAATGGAACAAAAACATTCACAAGAACGTAATGAAATTTAATTCAAAACATTCAATTTTAAAAAAAAAACATTTATTGAATTTTTAGAAAATTATTTCACGTGTCTTTTCGCATTGTCTTTTCTAGCAACAAACTGTCAGCAAATTGTTCGATGTCGTCCATTTTGTTAATCATTTCACTATTGGAATGTGCGTCTAAATAGCTGCACATATTTTTTATGTTGTTTTTCCTTTCGGTTGACTTGGTAATATAAGCTGCAGTATTCATTTTTGCCATCGGAATCTACATCAATGATATGTTTTAATCTCTGAACAAATTCCTAAATGTCTTTGTCTGCCATAATTGGGGCAGTAAAATTCCTCGCGGCTAGGGGCTAGAATTTTACGTCTGTCATTAGACAAAGCTTTGAGCACCATGCAGGTCACAATACGATTTTTCTCGGTTCCATCCCAATTTTGAGGGCGGTCAAGGGCCTCCCACCTCTCTTCCTCTTCCACCAACCTCACGAGAGGACTTACGGCTCGACGGCTATTTAGAGTACCCCTATGCCACGAAGGCAAAAACATTTTAAAACATCCATGCCTTCTCCGGAAATCGAACTCAGGCCCTACGGCACCACAGTCCGCGTCACTAACCATTATACCGGAGGTTTGATGTATCAGTCGATGATTAAATTTGCGACCTTATAGACATTTCATATCTGATTTGATTTGATTTTTATTTGCGTGACTTTTTAAAGCAACATGAGTGCTACTGATGATGGATCTCGTAATTTTAAACCGTGGTCAATTGACGAATATGACACCGGATCTGTCTCCATCCGAATTTCCCCACAACGCCAACGGAAACTTCAATATTTGGTAACAATGTAATTATTTAAAATGAAATAAATGAAGGAAGTTTGATATTTCTTTATTTAAGTATAATGGAATGTGTCTCAGCCAAATTTATATGAATAAAAATAAGAGTTTGTGTATGTTTGCATGCCTCTTATGCCTTCCTAAACCGTTCATCCGTTTGCAATGAAACTCTCGAGAGTGGCTGAACACATGTCCGCGAAATTTTCTGAGTTAGTAAAACTATGTTCCGATAGATTCTTAAGTAGCTGTGCGGGGGATTAAGGGCCGCGGTAGCCAAGTGGTCTAGGCATCGGATCGTGGCTAGCGTGTCATAAGTTCGATCCCAGTACCACTGAAGACCCGCCATGTAGAGAAGAGATGCACGTTAAATCTGTCGAGAGCTCAAACGTCCTCCCGTTAGTGTGGTGTGGTAGTTAGGAGAAGGGGATGCCAGCTCAGGTGACATCCGCGTCACTTGACCATGGTTCAAAATTACGCGGACCGCCCCCAAAAGCCCTCGTGTAGCTGAACAGTGGGACGTTAATATTCACTCACTCACGCGGGGGGATTAAGGGGTATTATAGATCATTATTTCATCATTAAACTTTTACACGTACAGTCTTGAAATTTGGTAGGCATGTTCCTTTTATAGAGTGGATTCATTAGAAAAGTTGTCTTATGAAAATTAACCCCCAAGATGCATTGCAAGGGCTTAAGAGGCATTAGAGATAAAAATTCCCGTTTTTGAAATATTAGACCTTCCGACTAGAAATTTGGTAGTCATGTTATTTTCATAGAGTAGAGATCCACTAAGAAAGGGTTTTGCAAAAATTGACAACCAAGAGGGGTTGCGAGGGCATTTTATGTAAAAAAAAATTCCCTTTTATGAATAACTAAACCTTTAAACTTGAAATTTAGAAATCATATAACTTTTTCTGAGCAGAGATCTTATAAGAAGGGGGTTTTAAAAAGTCAAACCACATGGGGGTTACAGAGATGTTATGGATAAAAAAATTCCTTTTTTCAGCTATTAAACCTACAGATTTCAGTTTGGGCTCATCTGATCTTTTTTGTTGAGCGGAGATGTGCTAAAAAAACCTTTTTTGTTTTTGTTTAACTTGCAATGCGCTTAAATTTAACACATAAAAAAATTTATTTTTCCGTCAATCTGCCTTGCTTTATTTTTCAATTCACCCTTGCGAAGAACAGGTATACCAGCTAGTTCATTAATAAATATTACTTGCGTTTTACTTTTTAATTACTAAACGAAAAGCATGTATTAATTTTAATTAAAGAATTAAATTCAATTGATTAACTTACAGTTTTTTTTATTATTGAAGTATTTTTATTCTGACTATAAACACAGTTTTCACGAAAGCTTGTTATTTGGAGATAATAAGTTTTCATTGCTCCGTTTCGTAATTAGTCAATTTATTCTGCCATGCGAACAAATGGCCATTGTCTGATGACATGGAGACTGAAATCATGTATTAAATAAACACCGTATTTAATGAATCGCACAGTGTCCGGAATATCCACCGTCGACAACGCACCCGGAAAGAATTGTTTATTCAAACATTATAAATAAAACTAAATCATTTAACCAAATGATCTTAATGATAGCTAATAAGCAACCGAATTGATAATTATTGTTTGTTTCAATTACATAACTTTTTAAAGCATTCATTATTTTGTCTATCATTGTTAGTTACTCTAATGTAAAATATTCGGTAGAATTACAAGTACGTCGAACAATGTTTTTCAAAAGTTGGTATTATTTTTACGATAACATAAAATATAAAAAAAAATCATAAAATATTTTTTTTTATGAATGCTTATAGAAAATTCTTTAAAAGATGTATACATTTCAAAATCAAATATTTTTTTTAAAAAATTAAGTATTGCTTTGATTAAAAAATGTATACCAACTTTTTTTCATGTATATGGATAACAACGGTTAAAAAAAATGTCAAAACATTTGGTAAAATAGAAAAAAAAATCATAGCATTTTAGATACAGATAAACTAATATATTTTTTTTTTTGCCTCTCTGATATAGATCAGCTCATTTTTTATTTTTTTTTATTTCTCATTGGATTGTGAATAAAAGTGAACAAAAAAGTTGTCATTAATAGCGCACACAAGGGGGACTCCCCCTTAGGGGAGGATCCTCTTTTCCGGAACCCCACCCCCCAAAGACTGATTTTTTTTCTCGATTGAATATAATTTTATGTATATAGTACGCAAAACTTAATTAAGTATTTGTTATTAATAATTAATTTTATTTATTAATGCTAATTATTCATTCGATATTTAAATTTTTACTGTTTTTCATTCCCCAAAATTGACAAAATCAAAGGAATATGTTGGGCGGCGAAATGAAGCATGATACAAGAAGAGTGGACTTCCGACCCTGGACCCACTTCCTCCTTGAAAAATTCCTGTGTGCACTACGAGTTACAACTGTAAGTTTTTTTTTTAACTCAGAGCTTTTAAAATTTGTGAGATTATAAATAAATAAAAATAATTTAGTCAAAATTATTTGATTTTTTGACCAATTTTTGTTAATTGAATCGTACTGTGTCCTTTTAAAAATATAATTCAAGGATAAATAAAACAACTCTGTTACAAAAATAATTTTTAGGAAAATGACTTAAAAAATAATAAAAAGGCCTGACAACTAATAAACCAGACATCTTTTATCGTATTTTAAATGCCAAATGGGAAAGACAAGACTTTATTTCACATTTTAATTTTCCTTTTTCCATGCTAGTATCTTTTCCGTTCAGAAATCGTAATAGCATCTGCCGTACAATATAATGATTAAATAAAATTATAATAAAAATATAGCAAAATCAACTAATAATAAAATAATAGCTAAAAAGATACCTTAAGGAATTTATTGTGTGATAGAATATTTTTTCTCGCATCGACAATTCAGTTTTAAACTGTGTGAACACACAAACAGAATCAGATAGAAGAGTTATTTTTCTCTTTCTTTCATTCTACATCCTCTTTTTTCCCCTTCTGCAGTTAAGAGCGTGAAAATGTTTTCTTTTTTTCGAATGGGAGATAGGTTTCTCCTTTATATTTAAAACGAGAAATAAAAAAAATTTCAGACAATAGAGTTTTAGAAATCAAGAAATAAATAATAATCGAATTTGTAAAAATATTTTGAACGTTATTTTATAAAATGATATGAACTCTTTTCTTTCGTTGTCGGCTTGTATTTCAAGTAAGCTTTCTTGTACTTTTTTTTAATTTTCAAAAGAATACATGGATATTTTTTTACTTTTATTTCTTACTATTTAATGTATGACTTTCAAAATCTCCTTGTCATATTAACCTCTCTTACAGGTTTTTAGTTATTACTTTTTATTAGTTTCGTTTTGCGTGTACTTTTGTAAATAAACGTAAAATGCTTTAATTACAAAAAAAGTTATTTTATTTCCAATAATAAGAATTTTTTTTTGGTATTCATATTATTATTTTCAATGCGCAATAAAAGTTTTAATATCGGTTTTATTTTTTATATTAAATATCGTTTTTTTCTGTATATTACTTTAAAATTTTATTCAGTATTTATAAATCTTACTTGTTTTACTGGAATATTTTAAATATTTTTAAATAGTGTTAAATCTGATTTATTTGATGTTTTTACGACCATAAACGGATATTTTTCTAAATCAAAGGGATACTAGGTAAATTATCCTTAGCGAGCTGTTTGAGAAATCTGTTCTTTTTTTCAGTGTTTCCTACATTTTGTTTAAAGCAGTCTTGTAAATGTTTTTATTAAAATATTTCAGGTCTCTTCAGATTTTTTAAAAAATTTTATATCTAGGAAGCATTATCTATTTTTGCCCTTTTCTCATCTTACATTTGAAATTAGTTTTCAAATAGCAGATTTAGATTCTTGTTTATTTGACATTGAAATGATTAGGGATCGCTTCAATATATACCCTGTTATTATTAAATGTATTTTTAGTGTTATGGACTGCTACTTTAGTGACTACTTTTGTAAAAAAGTCCCATTGAAACCCGAATAAAATAATCTAATACATGATATATATTTCTCGAATAAAATATTCTCTAAGAATACAGTTTTTTACATGATAACTTATAGAAGATATTTTAATAAAATATAGAAGGCAAACCTGAAGAACCTTGCATTTTATACGTATTGGTACAATTAGAATATTCGCACAATCGCAATTTTTTTCTCTAAAATTGAATTTTTTTCAACGACAGAAAATACCTGCGATAAAAACAGTATTGTTGTGAATATAACATAAATTTTCTAAAATTATATATTAACACTAAAAGTGTTTACTCATAATTCGGCAATAAATTATTTGCTGTTATTATAATATAAAGCCTAAATATTTTTACGTAATAGTAAGTACGTGTTGTCGTTGATAATAAAAATTATACTATTTTTCTGCATTAACTATTTATTCTTTAAATCAGAATAACTTTGTTAAAGACTTTTGTATTAATATGGATGGTAGTTCCATTGTAATAAGGAAACAATTCATAATTATATAAAAGTTTCATTAATATAATTCAGTAACAATTACATCTATTTGTTATTATTTGTTTGTTATAGAAATACTAGGACCATAATTAATGAAATAAACATATTTTTTTAAATCTATGTTAAAGGAAGTTGTTGTATAAAACTACATCATTCATATAAACATGTTATTATATGTATGTTAACCGTGTGTTTTAAAAAAATATCTAAAATTAAGGCACCTTTTCCTTAGGACTGTTTGATTAGCTGTTGAAAAAGATAGCTAAATGGTATATTTGCTGAAACCTAATGTAGCCATTCCTTAGCGGACCTGTATCCAATTTCCTTGGAGGCCCTTTTTGGGGAACTCTCAACATTTTATGTTTTTTTCCTTACATATTTTGGGGTCTCTGAAGCTTGGAGGGCCGTATCATTGATACGTTTGATACGGTGGTAGCTATACTCCTGTTGCTGAATATGTTTCTTAAATTTTATGCTTATATTTTCACTTAATTACCTCTTAATTTATCTAGTTTTCTAGCTTAGAGTGCATTAGAAACAAACGAGATGCATTATTGAGGCATTAGAAACAAACGAAATCAACAGGTATAGTCAATATTAAAAAAATAATAATAAGCTGAACATGAACTACAGCAAATCACTTCTTTTGGCGAGAAAGAATTTCTTGCAGCTTGTCTATTTACTGCCCTATCAGATGATAGATGAAAAGAAAGCTGGTTAAGGCGATATGGTACCATCTTCACAATTATTTTTATTTTTAATATTTGGTTTTAATTGTATTTTATAAAGGTTATTACTTAATAATAATTTGATACAAACAATTTTTAATTTGTAGCAAAATTTAAATTTTTTGAATTTCTTTAAACATTTTTTAAATTCCTAAGGCTTTTCTAAATATGTCTCTTTTCTTTCAAAAATTTATTTCCAAGTACCTTACAATATACTACATAAAACTGTGCATGGATTTTTTATACTGCTGCTCTTCAATTTTTTATTAATTTTTTTATAGTTAAACTTCTAAAATTCTCAAAACAATATTAATTTTGAAATTTTTTTATAAAAAGTACTGAACATACTAGAGCTAATTCCATGCACAGTTTTACAAAACATACATTTCAGAACATGTATAAAATTTCAAACCCATACTTCAATTATCAAAAAAGTCTTAGGGTTTTGAATAACAGTATATGTACAAAAATTTAACATGGAGAAATATGAGTTTGAAGTTTTCATTCAATGAATAGTATGATAAAATATTTATCGAATAGTCTTAAACTTTTATGAAATGTTAATTAGCTTATTTAAAACTGCTTACCATAAAAAATTGCACAAATGTAGAACAATTAAACAGTATACTGCCATAATGAATATATAGAAAAAAACGAATGAAAGACCAATATTTCATAAAACTTTATCTTAATAATTATAAAAAAAATAAATACACATACTTCAGAGCTAATTCCATGCTCAGAGCTAATGCACAACATGTACAAAAGATGTTTAGGCCTTTCATTTTTATTTCCATGATTTTAAAAGCCTTCGCATGTTAAATATTGTTCACGAATGAAAGCAAAATCAAATAGCAATTTATAGGTAAAATATATCAAAATCTAAGATTGCATGTGTGAATTCGTTTAAATAAATGTCTTAAATTATTTTAATAATAAAAGTGTTGAATTTCACACATATGGGATATATATATATATATATATATATATATCACCAAGAATAAATATATAAAAATGGGAGAGTTTTTCTATTCTTGCGAATTAGATTTTTAATTATCTGAGTTATCAAAATAAGATTTAGTATTTGTGCTTTGGCAGAATCCGTTGTGAAGTTTTAATTTCATTCATAATAATATCATAAAAAGCACGTGCAAATATTAAATCTTGACCAAATCCATTTGCTCTTCCAATAAACAATACACGAACTAGAATTTTTGCATGAATTGCACAATTCTTTCTTGAAATGATTTGTTACTGCATATATAATGTCAGTCTCACTTACGCGCGGTAGAAAAATAATTAATTAATTTTTTTTATCAGGCTCTTTTCTAGCAGATAATCTGAAATATGGACGTGGTAGGTACTGTCCAGCATCAAATATTGCTCCATAACTTGATAAGAAATGCAGGTAAAGCTTTGAAATTTTACAGGCATATTTATAAGGATTCGAGGTATCAAATAAGCAAATAAAAATTTTTCGACATTTTAATGATTCTTAGGGTACCATATCGCCTTAAATGAAAGAAATGACAAATAAAAATTATTTTGTTCATGCTGCCAATTTTTGTGTTGTAAATATTGATAAATCGTTACTCTATTCTGGAGTGACTTTCTAGCAGAATTTTGAAGAAATGATTTTTTTTTCATATATTACTCAAAATCTTACTATTAGGTAGTTTTCCATGACATTATAAAGAATACTCACTATCTGAAGATAGATTAGATTCTTATAAATCAGCAATAAAATATGAAGGGATTTTTATTTTTCATTTCATTACACACTATTTGATTATTCAAAACAGTCATTTGAAGTTTAATTTTTTTTTTTTTGAAATTCAAAGAATGTGATATAATTAAATAAATGACAAAATATATTCCTATGTATGGCTTTACTTGTTCCACGAAATGTAGAAATGTAGTACATTCATTTTAATTCTGGAATTTTTTCATGCAAATGTAATACATATTTAATATACCTATATCTAACTATATATACGCCATGCATTTACATATATAGCTTCAATAACCAGTTTCTAATATGAGTAATGAGAGGAAAATAATATAAAATAGAGACTGTACACAAAATTCTTATAGTACTTTGTATTCTTTATCTATCTTGACTTAAAATTCAAAAAAATAAATTTTTTCGTTCACTATTGCCATTTTGCCGTATAATGTTCAAAGAGAAATAATGCTATTTGAATTTTGTCAAATATTTGCTTTCTTTTGTGTTGTTTGCAACTTTCTCTATTTACTTGTTATAACTTTTGAGAAAGACATTTACAAATATTTTTGATTAATGTTGCATACTTATATTTACAGAAAGAATACATTGTGTGCGAAAGATCATATCTTCTTTATTTAATACAAATATTTAAATTACATTTCTTAAGTTTTACTCGTTGAGAACTTTCTCAATGATAAATTGAATTTATTTTTAAACATATATGATTTAATATGTCAGAAATACTTTCAATTGTTTATTGTAAGTCTGAGATAGTAAAATATTTTGCTGAGCATCTAATAATTTTAATGCTATTGTAATCATTAAAAGCATATACCATTAAAAACGAGCAATGAAAAAAAATTAAAATCAATTCCTACTTTGAATGGATGAATAGAAAATATTTTATTAATGATTGAAAATTTGAAAACAAGATATATATACATACATAAATAAATATACCGCTGTTTGTAAAAAAGCCGTTGGATCCACATGACGCAAAAAACAAGCTGTCAGATCCACATGATGCAACAATCAAGCCGTCAGATACACTTTATGCAACAATTAAGACGTCAAACATACTTGGCGCAACAATTAAGATGTCAGACACTACTGGCGCTAAGGCAACAACTTACACACTCGCCATAACAACTATATCGATCGTTCGCCTACCGATTCACTGGTGGGGGAGTATGTAGCGGGGGTATCTAAACTGCTGTTTGCAAAAAATGGAACACCATGGGTGAATCATCAGAATTAAATGAAATTTGATGCACAAATGACTTGTGTTAGTACAAATAAATTACGAAATTTTCAAAGCAAAAAATTAATATCAAGTGTCCGAAATCAGTATTTGGTGTATCCAAGACGCGCTGCAATAAGTGCTGCTATACGACGTGGCATGGAGTCAAACAGATTTTCAATGTCTGCTTGTGGAAGAGAATTCCATATTCCATTCCTTCGACCAACCAAATCCCCCACGTGCTCAATAGGCGACATACCCGGCGAATAAGCAGGCCATGGAAGAAGTTGCATGTGTTGGGCTGAACAGAAGTTTACGAACAGTCTTTGTTATATGTGGGCGTGCATTATCCTGCTGAAAGATAGCTCCAGGGTTGCCTTGAAGGAAGGGCTGTAGCACTTCACGAACGTACCTGTTACTATTGAGATTACCTCAATTCGTAGCAAATTGGATCGTCCATGATACGAAATTGCGCCCCAAACCCTAACTCTTGGTGTTAGGTCACAATGTCATTCGATAAGACACTCTGGAAGGCAGAGTTCATCGACGTAGCGTCTAGCACGAATGTGGCCATCATGGTCCCACAAATTGAAGCGTTATTCGTCTGAAAATAAACTTGCCAATCATCTTGTAGGCTCTGTGCTCATGAACCCATTGCAGACGCAGCAGTCGATGGTTAACCCTGAGGGGGATCCTGAAGAAAAAGGCCCCATTGCACGCAATCCACGGTGCAGCAGACGTCGACAAATTAACGAGGCCAACATTAGAACACATGTAGCAGTAGACCAACGTACTGCCAACTGCCTGGAAGAAGGTGTACGGTCATTAACCGCTTTGCGGAGCAGGTGTTGATCATCACGCACTAACGTCATTTCCGTCGTCCACTGCCCATTTTTCGGGTTGTTCGGTGCTCATCGATCCACTGCTTCCAAATTCGCATTACTGTGAAAATGTTCCGCTGCACACGAACTTCTATTGCGCGATAGGAAAATCCTCCTTCTCGAAGGCCGATAATCCTTCCCCGTTCAAACTCCGTAAGTTGTTAAAATTTCTCCTTATTTCGTCGTGGGAGCATACTTAGGTTTCACTAAACGTTCGCCACTAACAAATAATCATTAACTATATTCAACGTCCCGCTACAGCCCTCTATTTAAAAGCTTTCAGCATCAGTTCATAGGGCGCTGCATACGTCACGCATTCGTGGTGGCTCTGAAACTTTACTATTTTACGTAATATCCTATAATTGATTTTTGCTTTAAAGTTGATTTAAATCTGATGATTCCTTCAAGTGTAGCATTTATAGTGCAAAGTGTATGTAGCAAAGTGTAGCATTATATATATATATATATATATATATATATATATATATATATATATATAATATATATTGGGAGAGAGTGAACTAATTGTAGGAATTGAAATAATAGCATAATTTGTCTGCATTGTTGTAACAATGCACACCCAGTTTGGCTAGTTTTTCTTAAAACCGGTTTTCGATGGCAACTTTTGTCATTGTCTTAACAGTTACAGAGTTAAAACAATGGAGACGAATCTAAGTTGGCATCGAAAATCAGTAATTAATTTAATTTTAATTTAATTGATCGTTAATTAATGAATTAATTTTTTAAAAACTATATTAACATCAAGTATCATCCACTACAAGTTTAAAAAATTTATTTGAACTTGGTTGAATGAATAGAAACAATTTTATTAACGATTGAAAATTTGAACAAGATAAATATTTATATAAATAAATATAGAATATATATAAATAAATGTATAATATAGAATAAGAATTGAAAAATATGATAGTGAAAATGATGATTCATGTAGACACCGATTCAGCAATGTTGCACCACCGCAGCAATGATGGTGCCACGGTATTTATTAGGCATAGCTATACATCCATCGCAACAAATTACATTCTAAAGTTTATGCTGCAAAATAGTGTCCCAAATTCCTTTTTCTAATACCAAATCTCAACCGTACTCATTGCTCTACGAGTATTACAGACTTGTCATCAGCTGATAATCTCAGATTAATCCTGAATGGATGGCATATTCGTGAAATGGATCGGCCATTTAAGAAATGTATCTGTAACGCACTGAAGATAGTTATTCGAGTAACATGTGAACAGTGGCATTATTGTGCTGAAATACAACTGTGGAAATGCGTTGCAAAACTGACAGGACGTCGAGTTTCATTAACATCTCTCATGCTTCGTTTGCTATTCAGAGTTCCCTTAGTATGGATTATGTTGGACAGCTCATGATTGTGATGGACGTGCTGTCTCGTTCATCGGTGTTTGAGGGTAGCAATAAAGATCAGTAATAATCAGAACAATTCTATTTTATTATTGTATCAATTAATTCTAATACCCCAGGGTAATAAATGCACTCTTTATTAAGTATAGGAGAAAAGCACCGTAAAAGAGATATTTAATATTTAATTATAATTCAAAACTTACTCTTAGAACGTTTTGGTAACATATGATTGAATTATCGTAATTACATTCTTGCAATTCGACTTCTAGTCACTATAATTCTAATCCAACTTATTGACTAAATCGTCAATTAACAGTCTTTAATTATTCAACAATTAAACGTCGAGCAACTCTCGACTAGCTCACAGCTACCTTCAGCTAATGCCAATTTCTAACTCCCAACCACTAATTCATCGTACCTTTATGTTAAAGCTTAAATATCATCCTTCATTTACACAAACAGTATTTTCTTCTTCGGGAGAAAAATTTCAATAGAACAATTTTTAAAAGAAATAGTTTTCTAGAAGAGGATTAGTAGGAACCTCTCGGATAGAGCCGTTACATGATATCTAACAGAAGCGCAGACCATAACCCCAAATATATGCACGTCCAGTCTGACGCTGGGATAATACTGGAGAAAAAGTTCACCTATTTCTGTAGTATTGAGAATGCATCCATTATTATTATTGCCCATATTGTAGCGGGATTCATCTGAGAAGATAACTTGTCATCAATCAATACAGTATTAGATGTGTCAGTGAATTGATAATGTCATTGCAGATGTTTTCGTTAGTGGCTCAGCCTCAAAGGAGTTCTTGCGTAGAAAAGTCCTTGCATTTGACCTACTGCGCAGCAGAGGCCAAACAATTTATAGACCTGTAGATATGCTCCAATATTGTGCCAAGCACTAGATGATTCTGTATGGTGCGTCAATGCATGCAGATGAAGTGAATATCATCTCTTGATTATATTACATGGCTCATTGCCGGAAATTTGAAATGTTTGTTTCTCAAAGGCGTATCTGCCTGTAACATGCATTGCTGTGGTGACAATCACAAAACAAGTTGTGACCCTCGATAAGAAATTCCAACTTATAGAGGCTATTCTTAAAACTTCGTCATTTACTCATATGTCAATCATGTACACTGACTTTCTCATCATTCATTTATAGCAGTGAAACCACGATACATATAGATACATCGCACCTTTATAGCACGCGGCAAATATAAATATAGAATTTATAAAAGGTGTTTCTGCTTACAGATATGCGTAAAAATCGTTTTTTAATTCTAATCATTTGCATATTGGAACCTATGATGAATTTTTAGCAAGCTTCGTTTAATATGTATGATTTCTTCATGGTGTTTCAATTTTTATAATTAGTAGTGTACACAAATATATATTTAGCAATTGAATAAGGATATTAATTAAAAATAATTATGCCTTCAAATTACAATTATCATTACTAAGGCATTAAGCTTCTGTAACTTACTATTTTAATTTAACTTACAAAATGCTTCGAAGTACATGGAGGAACTCATTCTTAAATAAATTGTAGAACATGCTACAGTTAACATGTTTTATGTTCAACTCTTCTGTGTTTCAAAATAAACTGTAACAGTATGAGAAATTCCTCAAAAGAATAAACCAGATTCTCGTGAAAGAAGTCTTTTTGATGGTCCCAAAAGAAATAATCGAAATTCGATACTTGTCACGACATAGCAGCCTTTCTTAACGATGCTAAAGGAAACAGTTTGTGTTCTTTCTGTTCTTGATCAGGTCATTTTATTTCTTTTCATATCTAGTTCTCTCACATTCCTATACGAATATCTTTGTAACGTCCGCCACCCTATTTAAACTCAAAGTCACTCTCAATAGTTTATAATTTGTAACACATGTAAATTGTAAATATTTAGTAGCGGTATGTTAAAATTCTTTATATAATTCAATAAGTAAGCATTATAATTCATTTCTAGCTGCATCACACACACACTCACTATCTCTATCCCATGTCTTAAGGTTCTTTATGAAAATTTAAAAAAATATTTTCATAATTTTTAATAATGTGAACTGATAAATAAGTAAATAAGTTTTAGATGACTGTTACTATATCTTTACTAGATAACATTTTGCACTGTAAAAATGAACGTTTTAGAAACAACGGAATGAGAACACGTTAGGAGTTATAAAATTATTCAAGATATATTTGTACAAAATTGATCGATAATAATTCTAACCTGAAATTTTCAATAAAACGTTTAAATTTTAATACTTGTAGAGGGGTTCGAGCAGAATATGCCATGTACATGGAAAGCAGCTGGTATTAGATGCTGCATTTTGAAAAATTATTTCAACTGATTACAGCGGTATACTTTTCCCATTGCGCATTCTAAAGATGAAAATCGGTTGTCAGAAGTGAAAAAAACTGCTCAACTGGTTTATTTTCTGTATTCATGGTTATTTTTCAGTAAAAAAAGTAAGAATTCAGCCACCGAATGTAGATTCAGCTTAAAAGTTACGTCATAAGAAATGGTTTTATTTTTTATAAATATTTTGTTTATTTATTTTTTTTTGTTTTCCTTCCAGTACATAAAAATAAAAGCATAATTTTAAGAGGTAACATATTAAAATATATATTTTGTTTTTATAATAAATGCAACTAACTATCTCTCTCTAATGGGTATGGTAGATAAATATTTTTTCTATAAACACTTACAATTATTTGAAATTTCAGTTACAACCAACACAAGTATAATTCAAGCAAACGTTAAATACTTGTTAAAATTAAAGTGGGAAAATATCTAGGATATATATTATGCTTATATAAAATATATTAAGCACATTACATCTGAATTAAATTGTATAAATCTTGAGTATTTTGTGTTACACTGTATATATACACATTAGGGTGTATCGTAGTTATATGAAGAAAAAATAGTTGCGTTAATATTCGGAACCTACCTATGCGGAAAATATATCCTATGCTATGGAAATTACAAGAGAAATGATTAAATAAATAATTTCACAATTTAAGGTATCCGACTACCCTAAAACTGTGAATTTTGCCATAAACTGACAATTTTTTGTGATTTTATTTTATAGACCCTCTTATTAGTTTCATAAATATACCAAGTTTATTATTTTTCGTTCACTAGAACAAAAACTGCAAGTATTTAAGTAAAGGCAGATGCCACTATTTTAAGCAAAATGCCATACTTTAAAACGTGTTTTACTCGAAATGTGTGTGTGTTTTTTTTGTTTTGAAAATGCTCAAATAGGGACAGTGATTGCCCAAAAAATTTTGAAAATAATCAAATGAAATTTTTTGCATACGTTCTATGTAATTGTAGAAGTGTTTAACCTTCAGACAAAATTTAGAGTCCTTTATGTGAATATAATCAATGTTTTTTTTAAGCAATTTCATATAATAACTGAGGTAAAGTGCTTTAGTTTTTGTAAAATTAAAATATCTCTTATCCTGAAGTTCATTTCAAAAATGATTAACATAGCAATACATCAGAATTGAAATATTCACAATTTGTTCATACACTTCTGGTACCAAATGGGCCCCATTTGTATTATTTTTTGTAAATTTTTACCAATTTTCCCCCATTTTAGCAATAATAATTTCTTTTTCTCTTTTTTATTTTAACATATTTTTCATAAGACATACTAAACAAACCTAAAAAACCACAAAAAAATCCCCATATCTCCTTTTTTTTAAAAAAAATAGTTGCCGCAAGTAGTCGGATACCTTAATATTGCATTTTCGAAAAAAAATTGAATGACTTAATTTTTGTTGGATGATTTTAAACTAAAAATAAGTATTTTTCTACAATATAAACCACCAAAAGAGATTTTTACTGGTTGGTGTGTGCTGAGTAGGGAATTTTTCAGTGTAACATTGCAACATTTTATATATAGCCCAGTTCTCTTTTAAAGTACCGTCGATCACTGCAAATCCATCCAAGCTTTATTTCTTGCATTGCAATTTCAACAACAGATTTTTTTAAAATTTGATACTAAAAAAACCGATAAATGTAACTGTGTTAAAAAGTACTAAAATGCCTATTTTTCTTTAATTGACTGACTTTTTACCCTTTAAAATATCAAGTACCTTAACTTCGTATCCCTTGTAATGATGGTTGGTCTGTCCCAACCATCAGTGTACGAAAGTTAGAAGGAAGATTAGCCATAGGTCAAAACAAACACAATTTATTTACAAGTCACAGAAAACTAACATTGAACAACCCAAGATTAGGAAATACACCACAAACTGGGGGGAGGGCAAGAGCGAGGAAGACGATATAAGTAAATTTAGTTATAAATTTAATGACTTAATTTTAACCAACGCTAATCCGATTAATTATCCAATCGACAAATCGTCAATTATAAGTATTAAGCAGATAATATACTTATATTTTCTTCTGAAGATTTCTATATCTTACGTTAATCCTCACAGCTATCATTTTGCTTTTAACCTCTCGCTCTCTCGAACCCGAAAGCTAATACTTAAATAATTTACATAAACCACACGTCTTCTTCTTTGGGAGGAAGTTTTCATTTGAACAAAATTTAAAGAAAGATTTTCCCCAAGAGGATTAATGGGAGGTATGCGGATTGACCCGTTACATCCTTGATACAATATTTAACACAAATTTTTTAAATTTTATTTTGCCCTTCATCTATATACCGGAGAACATATTTTCCGTATTGGTAGGTTTTGAAATTTCAAAAAGAAAATTTTTGATCTACCCTAATGTATATAGTATTCATCCTGATTTTTGCAAACGAAAAACATTACTTTCTGAAAAACTCTAAATAAAATGCTAATTACGAGGGCTGTAAACTCGCAGGTGATCATGCATGCACAAATAAGATAAGGGAGTGTGGCGTTGTTGTCGATGTTTAGAGTAAAAAGACTGTCGAACTAGTTAGATGGGTAACTGTTGTTGGTGTTAAAGTGAAGAGTCTCGTTTCCATCGCTCTAAAGCGTGTTTTCAAAAGGTGGTCAGCAGTCGTGGCTTAAAATCGAGGTTGCCAATGACAAAAATGCAGTAGAATGTTATCAAGGATTATTGGAAGTCTGTGGCTAAAATGCATTACAGTATAGGACTGTTGCACGATGGGTTAAATCATTTCGTTCGGGTCGGGAGTGGTTATACTGATTGTGGCATATGACTGGGAAGGTGTGACTCTTACGCATGCTGTACCTGCAAGACGGTACAGTAGAATGTTCATTGGGGCACATGATCTCCGAAGAGGTCTTAATCCTCTATATTCAAAAGTGGGAGTTGAGCGTTAAAAGATAGAGCTTGTCATGATAGTTTAAAATATTAAAATAAAAGAGAATTTAAAAGTTTAAAGTTAATTACAAATCATTAATTGAAATTTAAAAAATGCACCCTGGAAGTTAAATTAAAGGTACTGGAGCCTTTGATGAGTTTGCGTTGTTTTAATGTGTTGTGATAAGAGAAACTTTATTGTACATAAGAGATTAAATTGGAAAAAAAGAATGAGCATCTATATCAGCCACAAACAACCTCAGACATCAGAGATTTGAGATCAGCCGACTTGATCTGGAGATTTAGCATTGACTTGGTCAACAAGCTAAGCAGCCAGGAGAACCCTGCACCTTACTCGTCGGCCGGCCAACTGATGGTTGCCGAAAAACGGCAGGTTTTTATGTACATTGGGTGAACAGGCGTTTGTCCAATCAGGGAGCTGCTATTCGATAGTTGTTCTGCCATGCAAATTATACAAGACAAACTGTGAACGTAGAATTCGATTACAGATTTCTACAGCACCTTTTACGCTTGGCTATTTGACGAAAACCCACTTTTATTAGAAACCAATCTCTCTATGATGGCAATACTCGTTGTCATATCGCAATGACACTGTGCTATCACGACAGTGGAAGTGGGAAATCTTGAAATATACCCTACTCAAGTGCTTCGCAAAGATTTAATATTTTGACCAATGTTCGATCATAATTCTCACAGCGCCCCCTCCCCCTTTTCATACAATAACAATGTATTTAATTCAATAATACTATTATATGACGCTGAAACTATAATATAACTTTAACCTCAAAAGAGCCACCGGCGCATATAAATGTCTCGCTCAACCAAAGCGTTAATATACGTCCAGACGTATATATTCATGACCCAAACGTATATATACGTCTTTGTGAAGTACGATCTTTTATGTGCACTGCTATCCATAAAATTATTCCGAAGGCTTTGGAATGCAATAAAAGGACCCGGACAGTGTTTGTGAAATATTTACTTCCTTCAAAAAGTATTTCCTTATTTATTCATTCCTCTCCCCCCTCCCAATACAACGCATGCTTACGTGAAAAACGGTGTCATTGGAGAGCGAATCGCGTAACTTTTAATCTGCAGTAAAGGGATCAATTATAAACCGTACAAATTATCAAGATAAGTGTTATTTTTGTATGTAATTTTATATATGACAAGAGCCTATGGGCTTATTGGTAGTTAATTATTAATCTTGCTCTTAACTTAGTATTGTTAAACTAATTATAAAATACTTTGTGTGATACTGATACATTTATAAATGTATTATACCAGTGTAAAAGTGTATTTGATTTTTTATTATATCAGAATGTATTTTGTTTGCTTACTTTCAGTAAATTAATAATTTTTGAAAATAATCTTTTGTTTTCGACTCTTCAATATGCTCAGGCCCCTTTCGTAGAGTTATCACCCTTCCTCCCAGGGGGCGTGCCCCAGAGTTTGAGAACCTCTGCCCTACTCACCTGACATTAATCCTTGTTACTTCAAACTGTTTTCAAAATTCAAGGAAGCTCTCCGAGACTGCCAATTTCATGTTTCATCTGTAGGCTTCGCTTTAGGGGGCTTCGTCGCAGACATCAACATTCAACACCTTGCAAATGGTCTTCAACGGCATCGTGACATTTCGCAAAAGATTATAAGCTTTGATGGCGATTACTTAGAAGGAATGTGATGCAATTGCCCTTGTAAGTTCATTATTTTTTTTCCTATGTTGCCATCACTTAATTTACAGCCCTCGTATATTTGTTTACTGATTTGTTTCCTTGATGAGTTTAAGTCGATTTGTTTAAGTAACACAAAAAAGAGCAAACTTTCTTGCAAAGGCGCCTGCCAGAACACAAGGTAAATTTGAAAATATAAAATACTTGCCATTTTGTGAAATTTAAGCATTAAAGAAGGAAGGTTTACATTTCACTTTAAAAAAAAAAAAAACTAAACGGTCAAATAATTCTAAAATAAAAAAAGACATTAAGCAAAATTACTGTTTTCCAGTGGTTAATTAACCGTACTTAAAATAAAACGAATAAAGAAAAATAAGCATAAGGAATATAAAACGCGATCTGCTGGATAATATATCTTATTTATCCCTATTCTTTACATTGGAAAAGTAGTGGTGATAGCAATAACCATCATTTTTTCCTCAACGTAACAAAATAAAATGCCCATAAACTCTTCAAATGGTTTTCTGGACACAACATTTTCCTATTATTCTCTCCTCGATTCAAGCTTTAAACTGGAAGACCATGAAATCTTATTGGGTATAAAACACAACGGAAGAAATTTATGTATATTTTGGATGTTGTGGTGAAACAGAACTGAGCAAAATTTCAGAGAAAAAGAAATGATAGATCACTACTGGAGTTATTTATTACATCAAAATTTTCAAAAACAGCCATAAAAGTTCGGAATTGCTTTAATTTTTCTTCGTAACTCATATTTTTATATTTATTATTATTTTTATTGTTTTTATTATTTATTTTCATCGCTTCAATCTTTTTTAAAAAGAAAATTTTCGTAAAACTTGATTGCTTGCTTTTTTCTGGAAGAAATTAAATATTTGTAGATAGTTATATATTTATTTACAGCCTAATGGTTACTCATACTGTTCTTTTCATACTTTGTATTTATTTTTGCAATCGTTACCGAAGAAAAATTATCGTAAAGATGCAAAAAATATGGTTTTTAATTTGAAATTGATGTTCGTACATTAAATCAAAATTTCTTACTTATAGAAAATACAATGTTGACATTATAAAAAGCAGTATAAACAAGTAAAAAAAATTAAAATCAATTCCTACTTAGGTCAACAAATTTTTTTTTATTTTAGTTACTTTTTATTAAATAACTACAATTAATATAATCGTTAAAGTAGACAATATCTATATACATCTATATCTATTTATCCATATCTATATCTATATCTATTTATCCATATCTATATCTATTTATCCATATCTATATCAATTTATCCATTTCTATATCAATCTATCCATTTCTATATCTATCTGTCTATTTATCCATATCTATTTATCCATATCTATCTATTTATCCATCTATTTATCAATATCTATCTATTTATCTATCTATCTATCTATCTATCTATCTACCTATCTATCTATCTATCTATCTATCTATATATATATATATATATATAAAGAAAGAGATAGAAAATCATCCAATTCACACGAACAATATTTTGATACAAACATTTTGAATAGCAGAGAAACATCTCGCACGCGTGTGAATCTTAGAATGTACTTTAATTTGCTTAATTGTTAGCATTCTTGTTTGTACCATGTAACAAATATAAGAAACATCTAAAATGCGTATTCACAGCAAAATTGATTTCGTTAATCATATTTCTCCTGAATGCTTGTAAAAATGTCACATTGAGAGAAAATCTTCATCTGATTATATGTCGATGGTCACTGCAGTTAGTATTGTAGTTCTATTAATCGTTTTATTTTATTTCACTCTATTTTTAAATTTAAGAAAAATATGTCAAGAAAAATAAATAAATATAATGAACAATCATATTTTTTGAATTTAATATCATTTAAACAAAATTAAATTAATGCTGGCGTATAAGAACATTTTAAATACTTAAGGTATTATTCCTGCGTGATTTTAGCAAAAAATAAATCGTTTGGTTTTTCGAATTTTATTTGTTATGCTGGATGCCATTTTAAGAATTGGAATCCATTTTCATCGAATATAAATCCACAAAGATGTTTTATGTGTTTGATCTTTTATTTTAATCTTCATACTACTCTCATGTCTTATGTTTAAATAAAAAAAATTCAAATTTTTTATTTTTATTTTTTAAAGTTATTTTTCGAAGTAAAGTGAGATTTAATCTTCTCTATTTTTAATTAGCATAATTTATATTAAGCTTCTTATTTCTTGAAAATTTATTGAATGTCTTTTATTAATTTTCACGTAGAATGTAGGAAAAATATTATAATTAACGAGTAAAAATTTCTAAAGTTTCCTTATATAGAAACTCGAGAGTAGAGTTCAAAGTAGCAAATTTGAATTTTTCAAGAACAAAATATTTCACGTTTCTTCAATGACTTCTTGGGGAAAAAAATCCATTTTAAAAATACGTTTGAATAGATTCTAGTTTCACGGATCTATTACAATTTCTGTTTATTTATAAATAAGTATAACATACATTGTATAAAATATTGAAACTTTCTTTAAAAAAAATCATTTCCTTCCTGATGCATTTTAATCTAGCAAGTATGTAAAAAATAAAGTTATAGTTAGGTTTTAGATGCTTGTTTGTTTGAGTTATTTTACCCAGAATATATTCCTTATGAAAATTTATTTATTATTTATTTATATATATATTATATTCGAAGATC
>BMAO01015194.1:0-20407 GCA_019973975.1 Trichonephila clavata | reverse complement strand
ATGGGATCTAATGTGTAGTAAACACTGAGGAATGCCCCGTGATCCCCATTTTCCCTCTTTTTCTTGTAAGCAGATTTGTCTCCCCCCCCCCCTATTCCAGGGAGATGATCTTCAAAGAGAACGAAGCAGGGAGCGTACCTAACTATATCCAAGAGAAAAATATGAACAGTAAGATAAATGTACTATTTGCCATTAACATCTTAACTGCCGATTAAAAGTTTCGTGATTCGCTTTCCAGTGCCATCATTTTTCTGACAAGTACGGTGTATTGAATGGAACAGAATGGGAACAAATAAGAAAATCATTTGTAAACACACACACACTGTAAATGTCATTTTAGTGCATTCCAAAACTTTTGAAATAACTTTACTCATAGCAACACAAAGAAAAGTCCATTTTTCGGAAATACGTCCGGGCAGTCAAAACACTGGCTAAGCGAGACATATATTTCTGGTAACACTTAAGGGGCTAAAATATTTCTCTAGCTGCTGTCCACTGAGCTGACGATCATTTTGATTCAGACGTGCAGTAATGGATCCAGGTTTCACCTTTGGGACATATATATGTAAAAATAATGATTATATTGTTTAAACAGCTCCAAACAGCACTCTGAATCGTCAATGATTTTTTTTTTATTGATAATGAGCAAACGCGACACCTACTTTGGACACAGCTTTTTCACTTACAAATAACCATGCAAAATAGTGAATACACTGTCTTCTGATACCTTTAAATCATCTTCTATCTCACGCAACTTCAATTTATGATCGACTAAAACGATTTTATGAGCTTTTTTGATGTTTTCTGGAACATCTTCAGAATGGGGATGACCTGTGAATATCCAGCGTCGTTTGCATCTGTGCGACCACGTTTTTAGTCTATATATCAAATCTTAACCATTGTTGGCGATGTAGCAGAATCCGGATAAGACTTATCAAGTCATTGTTTTGCTTGATCATCTCATATAAGAGCAATATTTAATTAACACATGAAATATTTTTCTATCTCTCATCCATGGTTCCTTAACAAACAAAAATTGACTAACTAAAACCACTGTAACTTTTCAACTAAACAAGGTATTATCACTAAATTTTGACTCGCGCTATTTGAAAGTTCGTACTATTTATTAAGCTAGACTCGTATATTAAAGTTATACGGTAGCGTCATCTTTATGTTAGACCCAGGACGTATTGAGTGATGTGTTAGATGCATATTTTTTCTACTGGTTCCTAAACAGAACCAAATGTAACAAAAGTTAACTGTCCCGTTCCTTTGGATAGAACTTTCAGAAAAATTACATTTCCAAGCAGATGGTTCTTAGAGCTAGAGGCTGAATTCATGATAATTAATTGTACGATTTACATTTGTTGGGGGCATATGGAAACAGGGCCGATCCTAGGGTGTAGGCAACCCGCGTGCGAAGAGCTTACGCACCGCCCCTCTATAGAATTGTCCATACTTTAACTAATACTTATATTTTACGTATGTTTAATTACTTATTATATGACTTTTATGGGTCGTGGGTAGTCTAGTGGTTGGAGCTTCGGACTCCGGACCGAAATACCTGGGTGCAATGCCACCGAATAACCTCCGAGTACACATGGAGTACGTGCTCTTTAACCCTTTAAAGTTCACTACATATTCTATTTTAAAAATTAACAAAATAATTTCAGAAATCACTGTTAAACATGATGATGATCATAAATATACGAAGAAAAAAAAATTAGCATTTTTCAATTTCGAGAAATTTATGGTTTCACAGTGAAACCAGTTGAACAGTAACGGTCTATTTTTCCTATTTAAACAACCAATCCAAAAGATTATTCAGAAAAAAATCTGATATTTTACGACCATAAAACTTTTATATTTTAACAAAACTAATTAAAAAAAAATATTTTAAAAGTTTTTAGTTAAATTTTAATACAAATTTGAACATAAAGTTACATTTAATTTACATTACATACTGAAAATATTTATATTCCTTAATAAAAAATTGCTAATACATCTTAATTTTCCATCGATAATTATAAAGAGAAAATATTTAAGTATATTATGTACACACAGTTTGTGTCCTAGGGGTCCGGACCCCCCCTTGGCCCTTGAGTTTTTTTCGATTGATGATAATCCTATATATATATATATTATATATATAACGTAAAATTTAATTAAGTACTTGTAATTAACAATTTATTTTATTAATTCAATAATTTATTTTTTACTGTTTTTTGTCATTAAAATCAATTGGTTCTGTCTTGAGGTACGATACGAGTTTGGGGACTTTCGACCATGGACCCCCCTTGAGAAAATTTTGTGGGCGCTTAGTGAGTTGTTATTCAAATGAAGGTTTCTTAAAATCCAAATAAATTTTCTCATGGCATCAATCTTTAAACAAACGCATCATGTAAATTTCATGTGTTGACTAAAAATGTCAGTAGCTGGGCAATCGTTTTATACCCATCACTACATTTATAGAAAAACAAATTATATCCTGTATAGAACAGGAGTGTGAATGCTCTTTTTTCGTAGCATATAAATTCGTTTGGTACAAATTGTTTCTATGAAACTGATAGAAAATAATGTCAACAAAAAAAAAATTGAAATCGGTGAAGGATCTTGAAGGGATGTTGTTTCATCTGAGGGTCCACTTTGCTCTGTAAAACACTGTAGATGAGTTAGTCGCGAATAATATATGGAATAAATAAAAATATTTTTTTAGAATTGATTCATCTCTTTAAATGATTAAAAATGACATAAGAAAACTATTCTCGATCGTAAGCTTCGTGTTCTTTCATCATTCGAGTTCTTACATCGGCCGCAATATTGACAACTCTCTTGTTGGCAGATCACAAAAACTAAATTTACAAAAACAAAGATAATACATAAATAGAGATGCAACAACACATATGTCAATTTTTTACAGTGGCCTTATTTATCCAAGTAACTTTAGATATGCGGGATGGTCCTGGCCAACTTATGTCATCTACTGCCTCATCAATATCGGTATTTTCACTTGAAGATGACTTTTCAGACATAATATCCTCTGCTTCACTGAGTGATAATTCATCGTTTTCAATAGCAGAGTGTAAGATGTTAAATTCTTCCAGAGCTTCTGGAATTTATAATCATTTTCTTGGCATTTAAAAAAAATTGCTAGAAATTACACAAATAAATACTTAAAATATCTTATCACCAATATACTAAGTAAGGCAAGAAAACGCTAGATTGATATTTTTGTCTTTTTTGAGAACAGCTCAAATACAATATGCCTAAGGAGCATCGGTATCTAAGCTCCCACCCCAAAAATATTGTAACATCGGCTCATCAGCAGAACTCACCCCAAAAATCTGACCCTACATGTCAAGATTTAAGTATGTAGGGTCAGTTGACGAAATAGGCCATTCGATCTCCATAAAAGACACCTGTGGTTCACCCCTTACGCTGGGAGCATAAACGTGCGAACTGTCTTGGAGAATGTTTTTGAAGTTCACTTACTTTCTACATGATTTACAGACACCTATTAGTCCATTGGAAGGAATAGCCCCTTTGTTATGTGACCTCCTATCCTATTGACATTGCCAATTTTAATAAAGTATACTGGTGCCAAGTATAGCCACAGAAGCAAACTCAGTGAAAATCTGCCAGCTTTCACTGTGCTGAACAATAGTTCACACACATCAATAACAAAATGTGATTGATTTCGGGGAGGGGTGCAAATGCATGGCTTGAAAATGAGAAGTGGCAAGGGATGAGAATGTGACACACGCCTGGAGTTTACCGCCCCTTACTGGAGTTTGGTTTCGTGTTGAAACTATGGATTTTAATTTCATTTTTCTACTCTTCTGTTTACTTATCAAAATGACAGAAAGTTGTAATTAATAATTTTAAAGAAGCATAATAAGACTTCGTGCTATAATTTAAAATAACTATTTTTTATATTTTTAAAGCTAATGGAATTTACCAAATTTAAGGAAGCGTCAATATTTTTTTGTTTAGCAGGTCTCAATCACTAAATATAGCCATAATGTTGTCATCTGGAGGAAAAAGAACAAAACTTCCAAAAAAGCTCTTATTGGGATAAACAAATTTTAATTGTAATTTTTTAAAATGTTTAGTGTGTGGTTTCGGTGTGATACCAATGGACGTTAAAGGGTTAAATCAGTGGGTCCGAAATCTTGTGGGTGGCCGCTGCAGGGGACTGGAAAATATTTTATCCCCTGTAATTCCATGCCTAAATTGGAGAGGTGGAGATAGGTGGTGTCGTCCTCTGTCGTGTAAAAGTCCAACCTGTCTCGGGCTCTAGCAACATCCATTATTTCCTTTCGGGAAGGACATGTCACCAATAGCACTTGTACATTTGCTTACTCTTATTATAATACTTATATATTTAATTACTTTTTACAATACTTATATATTAAGATTACAAACTCATCTACCTATATAAGAGTAAAATTTAAAACATTAATAAAAATGCAAATAAATTTTGATGCGCAAAACGTTATTTTTTGGTTAACTCATGGGTTATGATCGCAAAAATTACTTTAAGAAAATAATAAACAATATTACCTTTGAAATAAAAATAGACATTTTATAATTAGAAAAGCAAAACACACACTACAGAATTTACCGAGAAAATATAAAATGTACTAACGCATAAATCTTGAAAAACGAAAAACATATAAATCTTTCCTTATATAAAGATTACTTAAAAATTAATTATCAAATAAGTTTTCTGGCTTTCTGAGAAGCAAATTTGTCATTAATTTTGATGAAATCAATCTTTTCAGATGTTTTGGATTCAATAGAGAATGTTTCCATATATGAAAGCCTTTCTTGTATAGTATTCCTAAAAAATCCCAGAAAAAACTCTGAAATATATACATTACCATCAGTATCTCACAAATTTAATATCAACTTTATTTTTTTCTGTGTGACTAATAGCTGGTTTACACTCAAGAATGATACTGTAACATTTTACTTGTTTGACAATGCTTGTTATCTCATTACGAATAGATTGGGCTAAAATAGTAATTATTTCATTTTGAAAATGCTGCCCTAAGTAGTGTGGAATACGTGTTTTATTATTTTTGCACTTACTGACATTATTAAGGTGTTCTGAAATAACTGGATCTAAACTGCCTTCAAAAAATTGCCATCGTCTAAACTTCGTACTAGTTCCTCTGAATGCCAAATTTTTACTGGATATAAAATCTTACTTCAGCAATCATTCTTTCAATAATGGCAAGGAATCACTTTTTCTTTCGATTTTATACATTTTGTTGTTCCACGTCAATATTACAATTTTTTCCAACATTGTCTTTAATTCGCACCACGATCTTATGCAGTTCACGTGTTTTAGAGTATTTTCCTGGTTATTATAGTAATAAAAATACATTATATTTTTTATTCCAATAAAAATCTGTCTTTTAACTTCCTCAAAAAATGTCATTTCGGGATATTTTTGGCAACATTTGTTCTTGCACATTTGTGTGTAATCGGGGGCGTTATAGATAATAATTTCCATTTTTAAATTATTAGACGCAAAGTCTTTAAATTTGATTAATAGATTCCTTTCATAGAGTAGAGATCAGCTACAAGATGAATTTTAAGGAAATAGCCTCATGCGTTGATAAGGTAGATAATTTTACTACTTGACCTCCTTGAAATTTGGTGGGTATGGTTCTTTCATGGAGTAAATATGCGCTACAAAATGGGTTTGGGGAACATTGACCCCAAATGGGTGTTACAAGGGTTAAGGAGAGATATAAATAATTATTCCGATATTTAAACTATTAGAATTGGTAAGCAGATTCCTCTCATAGGGTAGAGATACGCTAAAAAATGGGTTTCGTGAAAATCAAACCTCAAGTGACGTTGCGGGGATTAAGGGGCGTTATAGATAATTACTTCAAATTTAAACTACTGGAAGTACAGTCTTTAAATATGATAAGCAGAATCCTTTCATGGAGTAAAGATCCACTATGTAATGTGTTTTTTGAAAATCAATCTCCAGGTGGCGTTGCGGGACTTAAATAATTATTTATATAGTGTTATAGATAATTATTTCCATTTTTAAATTATTAGACGCACAGTCTTTAAATTTAATTAATAGATTCCTTTCGTAGAGTAGAAATCCGCTATAAAATGGTTTTGTGAAAACAGACCCTCAAGTGGCGTTGCGCAGTCTCAAGGGGCGTTATAGATAATTATCCCCATTTTTTAAACTGGTAGACGTACAGTCTTGAAATTTAGTAAGCATATTCCTTTCGTTGAGTACAGAACCGCTACAAAATGGGTTTAGCGAATATTACCCCCCTCCCCACACACACACAACTTTCATTTCGGGTGATTAAGGGGTGTAATAGATAAATATTTCCATTTTTAAACTATTAGAACTACCTGCATGAACATTGGTAGACATGTTCCTTTCATGGAATAGAGTTCTTTTAACAAAGAGTAAAACAAAAATCGACCCCAAGGGAAGGGGTCAAGGGAAGTTATAGAGAAAAAAATCATGTTTTAGAATTGCTAGACATGCGTACTTGAAATTTGTTAAGATGTTTTTTTTGTTGAATAGAGATCCACTAAGAATGCATTTGAGGGGAATCATCTCCTGGGGTAGCAGGGGCTTACTGGGGCGTGTTGACAAAAAAATTCATTTTTTCGAACTACAAGGACTATACTAATGGAATTCGGTTTACATTTTTTCTTGTATTCAATTGAAATCCACTACGAACGGTTATTTAGGAGAACGACTCTCAACGGAATTATGGGGGTATTGATAATAAAAATTTTGTTTTTGTTCTATCAGATTTAGACTTGAAACTTGGCTTCCATGCTTATTTTACGGAGTAGGCATCCACCTAAAATTGGTTTTGCCGAAATACACTTGGTTATAGGGTTACGAAAGTGCAAACATCATTCTATACTCCATTTTAGAGATAATTAGATAATACAAATTAGAAGTTCTGTGTCCTTTTTTTATCAAGAGGCGAGAGTTACTGATATAAGTATATTTTTCAATACAATCGAATTCTTAATGCTAGGACTTAGATATCAATAATTTATATATATATAAACAGTATATATTTATAAAACATCATGAAATACCCAGGGAAGTTATTGTGCAACGGCTAGTTTATAGATATTTGAGGAAAGACACGTTTATTCAATGACTAAGAATTAACATTTGAATTTGAAAATAATGCATTTTTATTTTCCGTAAAATACTTGTGATTGCAAGGGTAATTAATAATTTAATAGCTATATTTTTTCCAATTCATAAACATATTGGGAAGTCTTTATTTTTCAATTGTAAATATTTTTTAGATCAGTTTCAAGTACGTTAAATTAAAAAAAACGTTATATTTAGTATCAGTTTCTTTATAATTCTATTTATCGTCAAATAAAGTAGATAAAAAAATGAAAAAAAAAAATGTAAAAATGTGAAAAAAAAATATATTAAATTAATAATATTCTTCTAATAAAAAGATCGTAAAAAAAAAAAATATATTTAAGAAAATACACTGTTTATATATATATATGTTCTATTAATTTTATCGTATTAGTACTCTATCTTCTTTATATTATTAAATTTCATTTTTTTTTTTTTTTTTTTTTTTTTTTTTTTTTTTTTTTTTTTTTTTTTTTTTTATTTACGAAACTTCTTATATTAAATCATACGCCTGTCCTTCTAGCATGTTACTCTGTGTGTTATGTTCTGAGAAGAAAATTCTATGTTATTAGAAAACACATTCAAAACTGATAGATTTCAAGTTGTTAGCGAAAATGTACAAGTATATAGAAATTACCTCAACCAATGCCTCGAAGTATTCCGAAAGGAAGAATTTTGATTCGTCCCTATTAGCTCAGCAATTTTAACACTTGAACTGAAATCTTCCAGCGTAATGAGTTATTGGGTGATGGGCCTCATTACCGGTGTTATTATTCCCCTTTCGTTTGCTGAATCGTAAAATCTCGAGAGCAATCGAGCAAGTTGAAGCAATTTGGGAAGATGACAGTGGTTGAGGTAAACCAGGATAGATTTATTTGAATTTCCATCCAAAATAAATGAGTGGAATCAATGAGCGATCAGCTGATGGACGCATGAATCCTGTTAAAACCACTTCAGAATTCACGGATTTATAAACTCTGCATACAAAATGTAAAATCGTTTTTCCCCGTCGCCTTAAAGTACCGTTCGAATTATGTCTTAAAATTGCTTAAAACTAAGATGGATGTCAAGTAAACTTTGTGTATGTACACATATGAATACGGATGTAACTATTTACTTATTACTAAAGGATGTGAGTAAAACATAAGTTTATGCACAAAATTTAAAAAAATTATGGGATTTAGGAAATTAAAATGGATACTTCAGAATAAAATAAATATTACATATGTATATATCTGCACACATACACATACTAAGGAATTTCAATCCTTACTATTTAGAATTTCTATATTCAAGTAACTATGAATAAAATTGAGTATTTTTGAATGAAGCAATATTTAGAAAAATATTTGCAGTTTTCATTTTTCCTGATTTTTTTATACAAGAAATTTATTGCGTTGTATATAATTTATAACAATATTTCTGAATATAGAAACATGTGCATTAGAATATATATGATTATTAATGATGTAGTAATGTGTCAGAAATATGATTTAAAGCTAAATTATAAAGAAAAATATATAGATTTCAGTAAAATTGACAGAGTAATGCAATAGCACATACTTAGTCTTAAGAACTAAGACATAAGGTTAAACATAGTTTTATGAGCAGTCAACTTTGCCTTGTATTTATCTGAATCGCTCAACTGAAAAGAAAATTGTCAAATAATAAGTTAGCTTTCTTAAAAAACACTGAATTTAGTATTAATTAATCTTCGAAATAATTGGTTTTTAAAATACTATAAAGTAATTTTCAAAACCAAATACTGTGGAAATAGCGTTTATATATATATCAAAGCCAGAACCTAACATTTGAAGAAGAATATAATTTTTTTTAAAAAAAGTATATCAACTTGCTCAAAGATTCAATCAAATTCCACCACAAATTAAAAACAAAATAGTGCTTAAGGACAGTTTGAAGACTCCTACCCATAATAAATAATTATATTTAAAATAACTTCAATTACCAGTAATAGTTAAGTTAAAACAGTACTAAAGCTTCATATCATTATTTGTATTGAGCGCGAAAGATGATTTTCTCAAGATCTTCTGATAGACATGTAATAAAAATAAATGCATTGTAATTAAAGGGGACTCTCTCTCTCTCTCTTGCTTAAGTACTTTATTGATTGTAATTCCCTTATCCTTTAGTAAGATTACTAGAAGATATAACCTTATGATATTTCTCATATTTTTGCTTAGATTCCATTTCTTTTGTTTAATGCTTCATTTAACGTACATGCATATCAGCAATTAAAGATACAAACCTAATGAGTTATTTTACTATGTCATTTTCGGAATATAAAGAAATTATTACCTTTTTTAAAACCAACAAAAAAGTTTGATAACAATTGCAAGTGTTGTTCAATGATGAGTAAAATAAAATGTTTCTTTCAACTCGACGAGTCATGATGAATATTGCAAAATATATCAAAAATATTTACAAGTCTAGTTATGAGAAGAGTAATGTCAAATATATCAAAAATATTTACAAATCTAATTATGAAGAATATTTTCAAATCCATCAAAAATATTTTCAAAGCTAAGTTGAATGATGAGCATTTGAAGTCGTTGCTGATAATTTGCAATAGCAAACTTGATCCACAACTAAAATAGTGTTACAGCTATATATCTCTCAATATTCGTAATTAGCATGTTTGACTTCATTATGTCAATTACCTATATACGCAACTTATTGTAAATTCCTAGGATAATTCTCATAGAATTATTTTCAGTTAAAACATTCAACTTCATTTTGTATGCTGGTAATTGTTTCTTAATTTGTATACAAGATAGCATTTAAATAAAAAAAAATATTATATTCCGGGTTGTTGGGGCGCACGGGCTAGTGTTTGTCCGTGGCTCAGAGACCCCTGTTGTAGAGATCAGGTAACTTCGTTAGTTTTATTGTTTTGCTCTTGGTTGTGTTCTATCATTTAAATTTGCAACAGGTTATGGTCACCAGTAATTACTCAAACTTACATTTGTAGGGTATTTTTTTTCTTTAAAAATAGTTCTGTTTCTATTCAAATTACCACTAAATGAATGTTAATACAACATCTAGATGATATGAAGGTTGACCAAGTCGTTAATAAAAAGCGACACGCTCCCCAAATATGATTAAGGGTCAGCACGGAACTCAAATCCGTGTTTTCGTGATGTTAATCTTAGAGCTTATAAAAGTTCATTATTAATTATTTTTTAGTTTAAATGGTATAATAAGAATTAGTTATACATTTTAAACGTATGAAAAAAATTTAGTAAAGGATATATTAATTACTTGCTTAATACTTTGAGGAAAAATTAGTGTTTCATATATATATATATATATATATATATATATATACAAAAATATACAAAAAATAGTTATATACCTAAGATAACTATAGTCATGATAGAATAGATTTAGCCACAGAAATTCTAGAGCAAACTCCTAGCCTTAGAAACCAGAAATGCAGGTTTAAGCAATGCTTTTCGGCCAGCCAACCTTCACCTGAATTTGCCAATATATATATATATATGAGGAGTATTCAGATATACATAATTATAAATATATTATGATTTAATTATTAAATATATTAAATTATATATCTGGAAATAAATTGATATTCACACACACACACACACACACACATATATATATATATATATATATATTAACGTTAAAGTGTGAAATCCGTTGTTTCATAGAATAACTAGGTTTTCCATGAAATAACTAGACAAGTCAGTTAAAATATATAAAATTATTTATTTCTACGCTTTAACTAGATATTCCATAGAATAACGATTACCCCATCGTTAAAGTATAAAATACGGCACTCGAAAGTTCTTTGAATTGTTCCTAGCTGCTTTTAGTCAGTTTTGATCCGCAATTGAAAGTGTCATCACAGCAAACCTTGCTCCTTTAAAAAAAGTAAAATAAATTTTATGAAAATTGATTTAATATTCTCTTAGATTTTTATTTGAAAATGTTAACACATTTTTTTTTATGAAGCATCAGTTTTTCTTCCCAGCATGCATCTTTTGATAATATTTAAATTTAACTATTTCTGCAAAATATTCTTTTTCTTCTCTTTCTTTTTAACTAAGGTTAGCAATATAAGCCATAATAAATTATATCATCTGCTTTTCCAAATTATTTATAAATTAATCATCCTCAATAGGGAACAAATATATTTTTCAAGACATTTTAACTATTTATGATCAATTAATTTGTAAAATAATTTTAAAATTAGTTATTTTTCACTTTAACGGTCAATAATTAGTTATTTCATAGAATAACTAGGAAAAATATGAAATTGTTGATCTATTATATACATTAACTGACTTGTCTAGTTATTTCATAAAATACTTAGTTATTCTATGAAATAACTGTGAATTATACACTTTAACATTAACATATACAAATCTAACAGATTATCCATAATGCTTTTACATCTTCTCAAACACATGTTAATAAATAACAGAATAAACAATACAAAAAGTTTTCAAAAACCTGCAGTATTATCTCTAAGCTTAAACTCCATTTTAATTATTTATAAACCAAGACTACTTTTAAAGTTTTTACAAATTGAATTGCAAAAAAAAAAAAAAAAAAAGAAAGGAAAAAAAATTATTTTTGTGTAGAATCCTGGTTGCCAAGGTCATCATATTTTTTTTCATACAATCATTTTTCTATTTCACAGAGTAAGTTATTTGTAATGAAAAATCCCCAATGATTTGAGAGTAGATTTATTTGAACACGAAAGCGAGAAACGGCGCCTACTAATTTTGGAACGAATCCAGGTAAGGAGAGAAATAGCTCTAAATGCGTTCCTCATTATAAATGTTTCACTGAATACCTTAAAAAGATTCTAATTCTTGTAATGGATCATTCATTTCAAAGCAACAAACAGACAGGAATTTCACAAGGTAACAATTTCGTTTGCAGAATATTAATATTTTGTCACGCCATAGGATGTGCACTGCTTTTTATCGCTAAAAGGTTTTTAGGTCAAGGATATACATCAAATGTAAGTATTATTAAAATTGTGCTCGGATATATTTTATTATTTTTTTTACAAAAAGTGATTTGAGAGGTGAAATAAAGTATGACTGTAGATGAGTATAATGATAATTTAAGTAATAAAGTACAGTAAGGAGAGATAGTTTAGATTACATAATGTGGATAAATATTACTGAAATAGTAGACATATCAGTTGTTCTAAATTTGATTCAGGGGAAAATTGAAGGCAACAAGTATTTTCAGTATTAAGTTTTTATAGTAAATAAAAATTTATAATCGCACATTATTACAAATTTACAATATAAAACATTATTGGCATTTAAATTTAGTAGCAAAATAGAAGTTATTTCTTGATTAGCGAAATGTCATATAAAGCTTGCTAGACTTTTCGGATTAGTATTTGTATATTGCGTTATCTTTATAGAGTTTTTTAGAGATTACTGTTAAGACTGGAATATTTTTAATAATCTTTAATCAGTTATTAAGATTTTTTAACTATACTTTTTATTTTTGACATTGTAGAATTGATTTTATTCATTAAAATATTTAATTAATTTTTGAAAAGTATCAAATTATTGTTGCTGTGATACTTGAACAATTTACTAGTGAATAAGATTATAATTCTCTTAAATCACGTATATAAAAGGGAAAAAAGATGTAGTCTACATATTTAACTTTCAACTATCCCATACAGACAAATATGAACGTTCCTTAATCATTCAAAAGAAAAGATATTGAACAAGGAATCAGAGGAAAGATACAAATAAAGCCAACCGCACTTATTTAATAAATAAAATCTGCATAAATCTTAAACTGTTGTGTAAAAGTTGAGAAATCGGCTTAAGGGTAAATCAAAATTTCTCTGCACGAGAGAGATGAATTAACATGATTAATACTTAAAAGAATTGCAATTGCAAGATAACCAGACAACAGAATTTAAAAGGAGATATGAAAAATTGAAATAACAGAGTTAAATATAAAAATATAAAAGAATGGATGCTACAGTTTTATCAACATTGCTGACTTAGGACAGCTTATATACAAAAAAAAAAATTCTTAAAAAAATTTATCTATATAAAAGTGGGGTTGAACATGTTTTTGGGCCAGCCAACCCTTTCCCCCTTTCTGTTAATAATACCTAGCAAAAACCTATTGGAAATAATGGACAGGAAATCTAAATCCATTATGAGAAAAAGGTAACTTACCTAAAAATTGCATACATAAATGCAGAGCCCGCGCTAAATCTGAGTAAAATAAACAAGTTATTGCCAATTCTGGACCCAAATATAAATTCAAAACAAAACAATGGCTGAAAAATAGCACTTAGCAAAAGTATGAAAAGAATAGAAATAATAAAATAAGAATTGTAAACATACTACCATTATCTTAGAGACTCTAAGATAATATGATTTAAAAGTTATAATAAATTTAAAAAAGTAATTTTATCTAAAATTAGAAATCGGGGGTATTTAAAACTATCTAGGAAGAATAATAAATCTATAATATTAACCTGTTAAAACTATGGAAATTTAATCCTTACTATTTAGAATTTCTTTATTCAAATATCTATTAATAAAATTAATTGGGTATTTTTGAATTAAACAGTATTTAGTAAAATGTTTATAGTTTTTTATTTTTTCTGATTTATTTGAAACTAGAAATTTATTGCGTATATAGTTTACACTTTGATTTTATGTGATTAATTTTAAAACTTAAAAAGAATAATTTCAGACCTTTAAAAATTTGAGCAAAATTAAACCGTACAGAGTAATATTTTAAGTAACTGTTTTAACAGTTTTTATTAATTTGCATAAAATAATATATATATTATATATATATAAATATATATATATATATATATAATATATATATATATTTATATTAATAATAATATATATATATGTATACATAATATATATATATATATATATATAATTATATATATATATATATATATATAATAATTACTAAAAAAGAGCAACCATTATAATAACTGACGAAGAACAAGTACATAATTTAAAAAAACACACACACACAACACAGATTTTTTTAAAACATAAAAACTACTGATTAGGATTCTTACTTTATGAATTATTATTAAGTTCATGTTAAATATAGCCCATAAGGAATTTTATATATAAGAACTATTGATTATAATAAGTTTATTTTAATAAAATGGCTTCTATTGTGTTTTAAAAACATGGTTTGGATGAACAGCCTAAGTAAGTACACTTAATATCATTCCAAATCTTAACATAAATCTATGGAAAAAAAACTCAGTATGTGTATATATATAAGGGACAAATTAAATCTTATTATCCTATTTTTATAATATATTTATAAAAATTATATTTAATAAAAACTGTTCCTTTATTTTTTAGTTTGGTATACTATAGTTTATTTTAGGGTCTTATTTCTTTGCGAGTACATTTTATAACTTTATTTTCCATGTCATTTAGTGTAAGATAATGATATCGGCCCCTTGTGCCGTGAAAAAGGTTTTAATGCCTTGACACTTGGGAAGGAATAAAATGTAAAAAAAAAGTTATCTAATAAATTTAATAAAAAGTTTTAGCCGAAAAAATTCTGACATAAATCCATGCTAATAATAATAAAAAAACACGTGCATCATGTATATAATAAGAAACTCATTTTTTTTGTTTTCCTTATTGTAAGAGTTTTTAGATAAAAATGCAAATCATTAATTTCCGAGAAAACCGTTAATATTTTGTGATTAAGATAAAAAATATTATGTTAAGTAAAATTTTTATTTAGCATAGACTGTATTACTTATAAGTATGGTGTTTTTTATGGTTATAACTTTTGTTGTTATGGATATTTTTTGTGTATATGTGGTGTTTTAAAAATAGTTAAAAAATCATATCTTTACATTTTTCTAACTTTAAGAAGCCTCCTGGAACGCATAGTATTATTTGCATGTATATATAGATTTTTTTTATAAAGTCTGCCAGTGAATATTGGATAATAAAGAATTGTAAAGACGAAACTACTAATAATTGACCAAACAGTATTAAGTTGAATTACAAAATTATCTTGGATGATATAACTTTTGATTTTCTGTTTTGATTTTTGCTCTACACTCAAGTTTCACATTAATTTTTAAAATAACATTTCTGTTCTTAGTATTATACAGTAGAATATTTTCGTCAAATCAAAAGATTTTGCCTTTGACCACCACATGAAGCCAAAACCGTCTCACATATGTTTGAACACAATAGTAATAACATCATTTGGTGCTAGTTTTTGATTACGCAACGGCTTTTAATTTGGCAAATTGGTCGTTGGTGTAATACAGAAGTACCAAAATATTTCTTACAAATTTTTAGCATACGTTGATAGAAAAAAGATCATGAAAGTTGTTGACCTTTTAATTCTTGAACGAAAAATTAGAGGCACGTTCAAAATTAAATCAAACTATAGTTTAATTCCTTAGGTGGTGATTTTCCCCAAAAAAATATTTAAAAGCGTATTTTTTAATGTTTATAACTAAATACCTTACTATTCCCCGTCTTCACTACAAAAAATGCCGGACGAAAAACATTTCAGTACCATAAACAAACTTCATTATCGTTTCAAAATACTAGCACTATAAATAACACAGCATAAGAATTAAAAGTAAGCACAGATCAAAAACAGAAAGAAGATATCAGTGCCCGTACAGTATACGGGCAAACTAGTTGCGGCAAACTTTCGGTTGCCCGTACGATGTACGGACAACGGCTTAAAGGGTTAAAGTTTCTTTATTCCATTTTAAAAGAAATGGTTAACATAATTTGAAGTCTGTAAAAAAACAATTTTTTCATCTAAGCATAATTGTAAATAAACTTTACATAATTTCTTGCGCTAACATATCATAACGTGAAATAAAACTAGTTATAAAAATTTGTTGATACTAAAACTTTATTAAACGTGTTTTCAATTTCAAGAAGATTATTAAATACGTGAAAATAATTAGCATTGCAAAGGTGTAAAAAAGTGCTCATTTACAGATAACTATTGTTCTTACATCTTTTTTTCTTGCAATATTAGTACATTAGTTGTTTTATTTTCAAACTCGATCTTACCGAATTTGATTTGAGATAAACAGAAATATTTAATGAAGTAAACTACAATCAAAATAATATTATTCATTCATTTTCATTAATAATAAAGAAAACAGAGAAATATGATATACTTAAAATGTGTGGTTAAGAGAATTCATTATTTACGATTTTTTAAAATCTATTTTGTTTTAAAATTTAAATGGCGCTTAAGTTCAAACATCCTTCACTTCCAGAGTTAGGTTTCATTAAATGTTAAAAATATTGTAGATTTAATTTTTTTAGTTACTATCTAAAAGTTTTTAATATTTTACCATATTGTTCCGAAATTACTATAATTGATAAAAAGTACTGAAAACAAATGATTACTTGTGTGGATATATCATAGATTTTAGATGTAGAAATAGCTTTAAGAACTCCCCGATTCAGAAGAATAAGCAACAATATTTCCAACTATAACTCCATTTACAATACTACTGTACTGTACAATACTGTATATTCGATTATTGTTAAAAAAAAGTTGTAAAAAAGCAGACGATCTAAGTTTCGCTTCTTCAGAGAGCTTGCAATCACACATTTCTTTCAAATGATTTATAATCAGTCGGCTCAAGTGCATGGTGTTTGAGTATGCTTTTAAAGTGCCACCATGTTCTTATGATCAGTTAAATGATTTTTATGAAATCAAAAATATATTTAGGACACAGATAGAGGACTGTGAATTATCATTTTCTTTCTTTAATAGCTATAAAAAAAATTTCTAAGCAGTTTTTATAAAATAAAATGTTAAGGAATAATTAATTAACACATGTCAAAATTAACACCCAAAAAGCATAAATGAAGTAAATTTTTTAATTATTACTAATTATATATCAAATTAACAGTTATTATTTCTATAAAATCCATAAATAACAAATCTAAGCCATTTTGTGTGTGTGCGTGTGTGTTTTAAAAACCCGAACAAGATAAAAAAATACTCTGCTGCTCTAAAATACATCTAAGCAAAAATAATTATCAAGTAAAGAAACAACCTGACATTTAATATGCCATTTTAAGGTATACGACTATCCTAAAATCGTAAAATTTTGCCAAAATATGACAAATGTTTTATCGTTATACTTTATAGGCCATCTTATTAGCTTTTATTTTCCATTCACTAGAACAAAAGCTACAAGTGTTTTAGTAATAGCAGATGCCATTAAAACTTTAAGCAAGATGCCATACATTAAAACGCGTTTCATTCGAAATGTGTTTTTTTAAATGCTCAAAACGGGGCCAGCGATTTTTAAAAAAGCTGAAATAATTGACTAAATTTTTTGTGTATGTTCTGTATATCAGTAGAAGTATTTTAACCTCCTGGTTTATCAATCACTGTTTTATTACAAAATTTACAGTCCCTTAAGTTAATATAACTTTTTTTAAGCAATTTTATATAATAAATAAGATAAAGTGCTCTAGTTTTTGTAAAAATTAAAATCTCTTATCGTGTCGGTCATTTAAAAAATACAGAATGGGCCGCGTTTATGTTATTTTTCGTAAACTTTTGCCAATTTTTCCCCATTTTAGTATAACAATAATTTCTTTTTTATCTTCTTTATTTTAGCCTATTTTTCTTAAAATGTATTAAACTAATATAAAAACAATTCCATTTTTTAAACTCCATTTTTTAAAGAAAAAGAGTTGTTGCAAGTATACCTTAATGGCCTCAATTTTTATGCCGAAAGAAAATAATGTTATACAATTCATTAGACAGTCATAAAAATAACCTAGCAATTTTGTCTGTGTTATTGCGTTACTCTGATAAATTTTTAAAAAATATCAAAGTAGACTTTTTAACATTCTATAAATTAAACAGTTAATTCTGAACTAACGTATAAACCTAGCTATAAATATTGCATCAAGCATTACTTTTAATGAATCTTTATTTGCTTACCAGCAATACAAAACTCTGGGAAATATCAAAATATTATGAAACTTCATGTCATTCCAACATTTCATTCCATTTCAGTATTTGCGTGAGAATTACAATGCAGATTTATGATAATCTACTGTAAGTTACCATTGTCTCATAAATCCAAATTTTAAATGTCATCCAGTTTCAAAATTTTACACAATATAAATAGTTTCTTTATAACAGCAGTTTCTCATGCCAATAAAACTAACTATGTACAAAATAATTACATATATTATTAGCTGATTACAAATTGCTAGTATTTTTTAACTGATCAATTGCTAGTAGTTACTCATTAAATATTCTTACTTGTTTGAATTTTTTTTTCTCCCCAGAGCTACAAATACAAATATGTGTGTGACAGAGCATAATTTTCTTGTTAAATTTATTACTGATAGGTATTACTTCGTTTTTAAATTCCACAATTTCATGAACTAAAATTAAATTCCCATGTGCACTGATGTGGTAATACTCATTGCCCTTTTAATATAGAAACATAGAGTCAAGATAGTAATTTTGAAAATAAATTAAAAAGTAAAATAATTACATTGCTAATGTAAAAGCTTAAAATCATGAATGGTGCTTATAAAAGGCTTCGTTTTAGGTTAATACTCTAAATATAAACTGCAATGATTTGAGAGAAAAAAATCAATGTCTTATTTAAAAAGAAGAAAAAAAGAATTGCCTTACCCATGTTCAATTACTCCTTTGAATCTCTTTTAGTCTTTTAGGATTTCATGCGTATCAGAATATAGATTACCTTCCATTGGTTAAACGAAATATCATTTAAAGGAATTCCAGATACGTGATTGGCTCGCTTAAACTTGCCGGATTTGAGACACATTCGAAGTAAAACAATTTTACGGGATTGTTTTTAGAGAATACCTAAGAAGATTAAATTAATTTTCAAAAGTGCAGAATTTCACTGTTGTTTCCCGTAACAATTAAACCCGTAATGTAGTATTCGATTTCTATATGAATATGTGATCCACTGACGTTTTTTCCTCTTTTTTTTGTAACTGTGCATACTTTTGTAGTAAGACTTATTATTTTACTTTAATGGTGTAACAACGTTAAACTAAACGCAATAACTTTATGAAAAAAAATCAAATATTCATTTATTTAAAAAGAGAATTGGTGATCTTAAAATATTAAAAATGAAAGAAATATCCTTTAAAATGAAATAATTTTCTCTTCCAAAATTTTTATATCTTTGTAATGATTGGGTTTATATTTAACTAGCTGTTACCCGCCCGCTTCGCTGGGTATTTCATGAGGTTTTATAAATTTTTACTGCTTATATATATGTATAAATTATTGATATCTAAGTCCTAGCATTAAGAATTCGATTGAATTGAAAAATATACTTATACCTGTAACTGTCACCTGTTGATTTAAAAAAGAGCAGAACTCATCTAATTTGTATTTTCTAAAAATCTCTAAAATTGAAGCATAGAATGATGTTTGCTCTTTCGTAACTCAAAAACTAAGTGGATTCCCGCAAAACCAATTTTCGGTGGATCTCTACTCCGTAAATTGAACATGCAAGCCAAATTTCAAGTCTAAATCTAACAGAAAAAAGCAAAAGTTTTACTATAAATATCCCCGTAATCCCGTTGAGAGCCGTTTTCCAAAATTACCGCTCTTAGCGGATTTCAATTAAACAAAAGAAAAATGCAAACCAAATTTCATTATTATACTCCTTATAGCTCGAAAAAAGTAATTTTTTTTGTCAATACGTCCAATAACCCCTGCAACCCCCCCAGAACTCTTGATTTGCTTAAAATTTATTCTTAGTGGATCCCTATTCAACAAAAACAAACATGCTTAAAAAATTTCAAGTATATGGGTCTAACAATTAAAAACAGGAATTTTTTTCTGTAACTCCTCTTGACCCCTCGCAAACATCTTTAGGGTCAATTTTCATCTTACTCTTTGTTAGAGGAACTCTATTTCATGAAAGGAACATGCCTACCAATTTTCAAGCAGGAAGATCAAGTAGTTTAAAAATGGAAATATTTATCGATTACGCCTCTTAATCTCCCGAAATTAAACTTAGTAGTTGATATTCGCGAAACCCCTTTTGTAGCGGTTCTCTACTTTACGAAAGGAATCTGCTTATCAAATTTCAAGACTGTACGTCTAACAGTTTAAAATGGGGATAATTGTCTATAACGCCACTTGAGCCCCCGCAACGCCACTTCTGGGTCTGTTTTCACAAAA